>OMKL01153678.1:12131-41308 GCA_900302295.1 Parasudis fraserbrunneri | reverse complement strand
TGGACCAAAAAAAAAAAAAAAAAAAAAAAAAAAAAAAAAAAAAACGGTTATTGGAACATCAAAACTGGATTCAACAGTCCCTGTGCTTCAAAGTGCATAAGAACTGAATTCTAAAAATATTTACATAGAGCTGTGTTTGACTGGGTCTGTAACCGTTCATTCCAACAGTTGATTTTAGGTGTGAAATGAGAATGCGATACAATTTCCTCTCCAAGGCACGTTTTTTTGAGTTACTCTAAATGTCAATCAAGACCATATCAACATGCTTATGTTTTTATCATGATTTTATGAATGGTCACTCTTATACTTGTTCAAAAGCACATTTCCACAACTCTATCAGCTCTGACTGTACACCAGTTGATGTGTTGACACTGAACTGAAGCAGAATGACTTGATGACCATTGTAACACTGACTACAACATCCACACAACGTGAAAGGGGGGGTATAGTACAAGGGGGAAAGAGGTATTTACCAACAACTCTTCACTGAGGTGTTTCACTCGCTAGGGAATCACATTTCTTTTTTTTTTTCTATCATTTCTTAGAGACGTGCAAGTTAAAGCAATCCTTGTTACATTACAAAATAACTTCCAGAATTCCCCTGATGACATAGACAATACAGCAAAAGGTTGCTATCAAACTCTACAGAGTCTACTAAAATTAGAGTAAAAATAAGAAAATAAAGGCACATGTACAGCGACAAGTCCGTCTTTTTGAGTCCTTTTTTTTGTGTTTTTTTTTGTTCTAGTTGAGAGGCTAGCAGCAGAGTGGCATTGTGCAGTTGGTTGCTGCCCCCCTTTTATAAAATGGCTTCTCACTGGTCTACAGGTCAGTTGCCGTGACGAGTTCAAACCACTGCCTCAGTGCGTCGCTCAGGGTTTCTGGCAAGGCATTGACGTCCCGCAGGATGACATAGAAGGGGAAGGGGAACTCCTCCATGTAAGTGCGAATCTCTGGCATCTCTCCTGGGCCTTTGAATATGGGCACCTTGATGTCAAGGATGGAGTCCTGAGGAAGGACAGAGAATTTCAACAACACAGAAAAAATACATGCAAAGCACAAAAACAACAACTTTGCTTGGTTTGTCTTTGTGCTTGTACTTCTTCACTGTAGGCTACTTTTATTTTTAGCTACTTATTCTCAAGGCTATTTACTGAGCACCAACTATTTGCCCACATTTTGGGTGCTGGCTATGTTGGTGATACTAGAATTTGAGTTCATTCCACCGTTGCACTTGCTGGAAGTTGCTCTGGATAAGAATCTATATAAAAAGTTAATTTTTATTTTTCATCAGTCACACTGGCATGCACTACATGGAGAAATACATTCTGATTAACCATTGATCCTTCCCTTACCCTAGAGTTGGGGTTGTCAAGCACCACAAAGATGACAAACACGTTGGCACTGCGAGCTGCCTGTACGGCCGCCATCACCCTCTCTTTGCCCTCCAGGAAGAGCCCCCTGCCGTCCGACACAATGACCAACAGCTGGGCCGTCTCTGTGGAGAGAGGAGGTCAGAGGCTGACTAACTGAATAATAAATGGAAAACAGTCTTATGATTATTTGCTTAGTGAAGGTGAGGATCACAGAAGCCCTTCAGGCTACATTATGAGTGAGCTGCGCACTATTTTTGGGGTAGTTTGGTTAACCAAACATTTTTTAATAGCATATTTGAATATTGATATGCCTTCAAATGACCATCCCTAACACACACACACACACACACACACACTACCTGAGTTCATGGATCCAGGGGTCTGCTGCCGTGCTGCTACAAACATTTTGGCTGAGGTCTCCAAAAACTATAGACCAGAGACAGAAAGAGGATCAGGCAACATTAACAACAAGAACATCTTAACAGAAAAGTAATGCCGCATTCCATTTATACTGGAAAGTCAGAGCTTCCGAGTTCCCACTTGGAAATTTCAACTGGATCGCCCCCTGAAGTCGGGATTTCCGTCTTGGAAACTCGGGGCAACAGCACAACCCCTGACCTCACAATTCGGGTGTGACGTCATTCCCAACACCAACTTCCAAGGTAAATGGAACGCGCCTTAACTGCTCTTACAAGAGCTCAGAGATGTGATTGTAATTGTTTTTATGCAAAGTTGAAAGAAATGGCTTCATACTCTTATCAACTTGCACTTGCATTACTAACAAATGCTAACAGGAGACTGGTGCCAATTTCTCAGACAAGAAAGTACGGGTGTGAAAACATTTTGAATGTCCTATGAGAAGGCTTGGTTAGTAACGACCGGGACAGGTTTCTAAAAATCATAAAACTTCCCTATTAATAGTAGTGGATCAGGAGGTTGCTTGACTTGGCAAGAATGAACACTGAATAAGAGGAAGAAGAATAGAGTAATGCAGGAGGATGTTTCCTACCTGGGCTATCCTGGTCTTCTTCTGTTGGAACTGACAGAGCCTCAGTATTCTAGCACCCGACTCGTCATTGAAATGCTGCTGGAAAGGATGGAGCAGCTGTACCGTCTCTCCAAAACTGAAAATAGAACTCAGACGTGTCAACATCTCAGCCAGTCATCAAAAATGTGTTGTTCTGACATTTTGTTCCGAGTGAGTGGTCTTACCTGCACACAGACACCTGACCAACCTCCAAAAGAGTGAGAGCGTTGATTATCACCGACAGGGATTCAAATGCCATCTGCATCACGCAGGAAACACAGGGGGAGGATCAGGTCATCAGTGAAACATTCATTAGACCCTCAGTATTATGTAACGCAGTTGTTCTCAACCTTCTTCATGTCAAGGACCCATTTGATTAGATTTAGTCTCAGGGACCCTCATCTGAGAAGATATTTGTTATTAGATATGACTTATAGCTGTCTATACAGTAGTGGGGAGATAACATTGGACATAGTGAAACCTATGATTAGAGTAGTCACTCTTATTCTCTCATTGGGCTAATTCCTAGTGAATGAAATAATGAAATGTAACTATTTTTCTGGGGACCCCCTGAACCCTCCTCAAAGACCCCTCGTTCAGAACCACTGACGTAATGGTTGTAGCCTTTTAGAGGTGTCCTACCTGTTTAGAGTGGTTGTCCACCATACTGGAGGAGTCATCTATTGCCAGGCAGATCTGGTACTCCCTCTTACTGGGCTTGGTTCTCCTCAGCCAGATCTTGTCTTTGCGGAACTGACTTGCGATGTAGGGGATGACTTTCCTCATGTTCAGACGCTTCCCTGTGCGGAAATCCCCTCTGAGGAGCAGAGAAACATAGGATGTGGTGAGGTCGACTGGCAATTAAGTCACAGTTGTAATCGGGGGCAGGGACTATATTTTTGCTCTACCTGCCACAGTGGCAGATGAATCAAAAATGTCACCAGTCACACATCATTTTTACAAAAAATGGGTGTTTGAATCCAAGAGATGTTTCATAGATTTCCCCTGCCAAATGGCTGGTGGAATTGGCATACATACCAGCCACCAGTCAAAATCTACCAACATTTGGCTAGTGTTCATTTCCCACCTCAGTTGTATTACAGCAAATATTGTCCAAAGCAGAATACATCACACTATACAGCAACTTTTCAACTTCACATCAATAATAGCCTCACACCAGCAACTGTCATGTCATATATCAGGGTAAAGTGGAACTGACTTGAGCTTGGCAGCCTGGGTAGGCTCCAGAATGAGCCTGAGCTGCTCACAGAGCTGCTGGGACAGGGTTGAGGTCAGCGTCTGGTACTGGTGCCACATGGCTGATGCCGCACTCTCCTGGAACACAGGTGACACATAAACACAGGTTAGAGGGGGGAAAAAACGCCAACATGGATCTAGGATTAGGTCATGAGTATCTCCAAAGCACTCTCACTTCCTCTTGAGCTCCTGGAGACTGTTTCTGCCAGGCCTCCAGCTGCAGCTCCATCTCTCTTCTGATCTCCTCTGGGTCTAGAACAGGCTTCTGGAAATACACCCATACACAGAGAGACATTATTCTGATGAAGAGTGCTCGATGGTCTGACTATAGTATGGATGTAGTCTTATGCACATCTCAATGGCCAGTCTTTCTGTACCTGCAGTGTGTCCATAAGCAGCTCTGGGACTGTGTGAATGGTGGACTCTGTGCTCCTCTCAGGTCGATCTTCATCATCAGGACCTCTACTCTCCTTCCACTTCTCATCCTCCTCTCCCTGCCTCTGGGTCTCCATTTCTCCACTGTCCAGACCTGCGGAGGGATAGAAATGATAAGGCACATGATGGCACAGATGCAAACACATATTCACGCCTAACACCACTGCTATGTGAATCAATAGGAGATGGGAGTTGATGAATGAATGAATGGATGAATGAATGACTGGCGCACCTTTTTGAGATGCTCTGGTGGAGTCTAGCTGCTCTGGCTTCAGCTCCTGAGCTTCAACCGCCTGTAGGTCCTCTTCCTGTTCCTCTGTATCCATGGCAACATCCTCATCTTCCTGATTCTGGTCCTGCTGAGGTCCAGCCGGTTTCTGCTGGTCTGTGTTGGCTACATCTATACGCAGCAACACCAGAGGCTCAGTTAGCATTCTTATTCATAGTATTCTCATGACGCGTCTTGCCGATCAATATGGCGCAATGTCATAGCTCATTGGCCACGGTTGTCAATTAATGATAATCACCTGCTAGTTCATTACAATCACCTGTTGTTTGCCGACCAAGATGTCTGCGATGGAACACTATGAATACTTAGCAATCTAGCTGGCATGCCTATGTTGATGATCAGAATTCTTGTGTGACAAGAAAATAAAGGAACTGTAGTTAAAACGACCAAAGTCCAGTGATTGATTAAGTGGTGTATTTGAAGGCAATTATTACTGACCGTATGTCTGGGTATCGTAGGCCGTTTCTCCCTCTTTGATGTGTTCATAAAGGTCCGACTCCTGCTGGGCCTGGCTCTGGCTGTTGTCCTGCGTTCTGTCCTTACAGCTCTCTACTGTACGCAGGCGCTTGTTGATGCGCTCGTTGTAGTCGCCTGTCGACCGCTCATTATCCGCTTGACCAGGTTTCCTCTTGAAGCTCTGGAATAAGCATTGAAAACCATTGAAAACCTGAATAAATGAGTGGAGAAACCTAACGAATGCAGATGTTTCCATACAGCATCTGCTGAATTGTAAAGCATTTAACATCCTTTCACGTTCTGTGGCATGTATAAAAATGCTGAGCAGGCCCAGGTGACCTTGATTTTGGATAAAGATGGCAAGAGGAAAAGATCTAAGACGGTTTTGAAACCCTTTGAAAGAGGGTTTATTATTGGGACACGGATGGCAGGAGCTTCAGTCAACATTTCTATCCTGATGAGAGTGGTGACAACGCCCCCATCTACAGGGCATGAGGGGTCACTGAATGGTTTGATGAGTATGAAAATGATGTGAATCATATGCTATGGTCTTCTTCACAGTCACCAGATCTCAGCCCAACTGAACACCTATGGGAGATTTTGGACCGACATGTTAGACAGCCACCACCATCATCAAAACACCAAATGAGGAAAATGGGTGTTTCATCCCTCCAGTAGAGTTCCAGAGACTTGTCGTTTCTAGCCAAGGCACATTGAAGCTGTTCTGGCAGCTCGTGGTGGCCCATGACCTTACTGAGACATTTTCATTTTGGTTTTTCCTTTAATTTGTCACCCGTATGTAGATGGTCAATGCTCATGAAAAGGCCAAACCCACCTGAGTCTTGCTCTGAGTCTGTTTCTGTGAGGCCATTCTCGCCGTAAGCTTTGACTGATGTCCCTCTGACTGACTGGCATCAGCTGCTCCACTGCCATGCTCCTGGCAAACAGAGACAAAACATGAAGATATTACAACATTTGTTACGTGAAGTTTGTATATGAGAGTGAATGTGGAGGTGATATGTGAGTGGCTGTGCCGTTTCATATAAAAAGCCATTTGTTTCCCTTTTTTTTCTTTTTATTGTATTTTCTACCTTTCCCTTTATTCTTGTATATACTATATTATATGTATTACCACTGATGTTGTTACTCTCTTTAAAAATATTTTGCTGTTTGTGAAGTGCACTGTGCTGTAAACTCTGTATGAAATGTGCTCTATAAATAAAGTTTGATTGACTGATTGATTGATTGATTGATTGATGCCACACCTCTTTAGCTTGGTCTCTCTCTGATGCCTCTCCTGCCAGCTCCACGGCAGTCTCGCTCTGGACATTTTCCTCTCCAGTCTGACCATCTGTGTTGTGCTCCTTCCTCTCTGCTGCTTCTGGCTGCTCCTCATCCTCACCTGCCCCTTCATCCTCCTCCTGTAAGCAATGGAAACATAAAGGTTAAACAACTTAAGAACAGCCTTGGCGTGGATGAGTGTAGTAAGCTGTGTTGTGAGTGATGTGAGATGAAACACATACTTTGGGTTTCTGGCCTTTGTCGTTTGGAATGGTCAGATCCTCCTCTTTTCCTGCGTCTTGTCCTCTATCCTTCTCCTCCTCCTCCTCCTCGTCTTTCACAGCAGACTCCTGGTCCTCCTCTGCATGTTCTCCTCCTCCCTCCTCTTCCTCCTCAGTCTTGGGCTCCTGGCTGTTCTCCTCTCCTTGTTGGTCCTCATCCATCTCCTCTGGCCCCTCCTCCTCTCCATCTTGTCCTCCTTCCTCCTTCTCATCCAGGCCCATGGGCTTCTCATCTATGTCAAACGGATTCTCCTCTGAAGGGAAAAAAAAGGGTCATTAGGCTCCACTAACAACAATCTCTAACCTAGTCTCACATTTCCCAGACCTTTCTTCAACCATTTAGTGCTGCACCAGTGCAGAAGGTAGGTCTGGCAGAACCCATTAGCATGGAGGACTATATAAAAAAAAGAAGGCCTGTTTGTATTTCTTCAACCAATCACCACCATCCAGGGCGATGCTAACCTCGAGGGTCGAGGGACTGTACAAAACAGTGAGGAAGGGGATGAGAATTCCAACGGACGGAGACTGTCAATGGAAGTGTTATGCCCACGAGCAACATCCTGTGAGCTAGACACATCTCTAACCCAATCTAAAACCTTTACTGAACCATAATGCGGTGACCCCCTGACCCCAAGGTCTCACCGTCTCCGTCCCCCTCGTCTCCAGGCTGATCGTCCTCCTGGTCCAGATTGAGCTCTTCAGGCAGATCCATAGCCTCGGGATCAGGCTTCTTCTCCTGCTTCCCATGGTAGGGGTCCACCTCGTTCTCATCAAACTCCCTCTGGGGAACAGTAGGGACAAAGTTTAGACCTCACACAACAAGTAGACGAAGAAAGATCTGGTCAAAAAGAGTCAAGAGTTTATAGATCTGTGGGGGTTTTTTGTTCAGTAAAACTTTACCTCATCCCCTTGTTCATGGATCTTCTCTTTTTCTTCCTCATTGCCCATTTCTTCATCTTTGTCCTGATTTTTCCTGTCATCTTTATTGGGGTCTGCGGCATCCAAGTTGTCATCTTTGGCGACCAATTCAGATTCACCCTGAGGAAAGTCATCAGTACATACTTCAAGTTGATGACCTTTGAAATACTGTAATACACAAGTAATATTTATATCCCCAAAAGACATATTATGGATTTACCCCAACCGCCGCCGCAGAGTTTTCGTGTTAACGCGATAACTCGAATAGCTTTCATTAAAATCTTTTCAAATTTGTGGTATGCATTCATGACTCCTAGAGGAGGAAGCCTATTGATTTTGGTTACCCCATGACCTTTCCTCTAGCGCCACCATCAGGCTGAGCTTTCAATTTTCACATTAGTTTATCTCCTGATCCATTAGTCATACAGTCATGAAACTGGTATCCAGAGATGCATCTACTCATGCACAACAACTTTGCCATAAGGACCTATGAAATTTGCCATATTGGAATTTCCGCCATCTTGAATTATTGTAAAAACACTTTTTTCCCTACTTTAGATAGTTGAAAGGCCAAACCATATGACCGCCAGATACAATCAGATTTCGGGTAAACAGGAAATAATTTGTTACTTATGAATGCACAGTCCGATTTCCACCAAACTTGACAAATATGTTTGCTTACAATAGCAAGGAGGCCTGTGAACTTCTGAGTCATCTTGCCTCATGGTGGTGCGATTGAGAATTCGGGCTGTTCGGGGATATATCCACTGATGGTCACTGACAGCATATGTCTACTTGATGGGTATATTCATACTGTATGTACCTGATCCATGCCATGGCCAGACTCCTCCTCCTTGTCGCTGCCTTCCTCCTCATCTTCATCATTTTCATCATCCCCCCACATTCTCTCATCCAGGGTGTCTGTCTGGCCCTCACCCAGGTCTCCCATCTTCTTATCCAGCTCCTCCTCTTCTTCCTCTTCATCTGACTCATCATCATCACCTACAAATGGAAAAAAAAAAGACTTTGCGGACTGATCCAAGGAGAGCTTTCTAGTTTATTTGAATATTTCATATTTAGGTGATGTGAAGGACCACCTCTATAATGACTGTGCTCTGTCGGTTCATTGGTTGGTTGGTGTGGTTGGTTGGTTGTGCTTATGTACGGTACATGCTTGTAGACGTGCGTGTGTGCATTCACTCAAGGTTACTCAGTCACACAGTAGACCAAGCTGCAACAATGGATTCATCATTCACACACTCAACAACTGCACACCAGGGTTGGGATCAATTCACTTTCAATTCAATGAATTTACTATTCACTATTCCAATAACCTGTAAAGCGCTATCGCACTTGCTGAGGTCAACCCACCTGGCTCTCGCTCGTCCCCATCATGCATCTGGCCATCAAAGTCTTCTGACATCTCGATAGCGTTGTCTTCCTCTTTGATGTTCCTCTTGTCCTGCTCTTCCTCCTTCTCCTGACCCTCCTGGAAGGTGTCCTCGACCTACAACACCACCACCAAAATAACTTTGATTAAAAAAAAGAAATCTAAGAGTCCCACTTTGTTTAGCACTGTACCAGTGCAAAATAAAGGTCTGGCAGAATCCATTAGCATGGAGGACTACAGGTAAAAAAACAAAATGTGCTGGGCTGTTTGCATTTCCTCAACCTATCACAACCATCCTACGGCAGTGCTAAGGCGGTACTATAGTTGTTAATAATCACCTGATCTTCATTCTCAATCTTGTCGCTGATGTCTTTGTTGCCCTCTCCCTCTCCTATACCTCCGCCCTCGTAGTCATGGAACTCTGTGGCACCTTCACCGTCTCCACCTGCCATCAGCTCCTGTGGTAGACAGAAGCCCTGTCGAGGGAGAGAGAGAGAGAGGAGAATATCATGTAAGATTCAACAAGAGAATGAATCGAGTCATCCTTCCAAGAGAGAAAACTGAGATTCTGATTTGACATAGTTTCAAGGCATTATAGTGTATAGAGGCCTTTCGCTGAGTGTAACTTTTCAACCCCACTTTTCAGTTGGTTGCTATATACAGGAAGACACTTAAGGCCAAAACAGTAATACTGTATATCTACAACAATGTAATTAATTGCCATCTTATTACAGAGTCATTTGACCACTGTCTTTGTTTTGTCGTCTTTCTTCCAGCTAGGCAGCGGGGCAAGGCAGCACTGGTAACCCCACCCAAACATTCTGTTCAAGGCCTTTTATTCCAATAATTATTCCCAAAAATACATGAATGATGGTTAGACTGCAGTACTGTACCTTCTGGGCGAGCTCAGTGAAGATACTGGCGAGGACAGACAACAGTTTGCCAGTGCTCCTGTGGGCTCCCAGTGACACGGCCAGGTAGTAGCGGACCAGGTCCGAGTAGACCCCCAGCATGGGTTCCAGACGTACCAACAGCCTGCATGCCTCGTTCAGCTCCTGAACACAGCCACAGAACAGAAACACAATGTTATCCATATAGCAGAGAACACACTTTGCTGATTTTGAGGCAGGCCAATAGGACAACATTTGTGACGATGACCTTGGGGGGAGAAGTATATGATATGCACTCCACCAAAAAAATTAAGTTGATTTATTATGTCCATAATCTCATACATCCCAAAACTACAAACGCTCTTGTACAAATTCAATTGGTCTAAGAGTTATTGAGTTAAAGAGTTGGAACGTGTGATGTCATTATGATGCCACATATTCCAGGAAGAATTAAATACAGCTCAGTGAAATTATGAGAATGAAAAACATATCAAGGCCTTTGCATAGAGCTTTCCAGGAAGGAACTGTTAAACCACTCAGTAAGGTCATGATATATTTCCATTTTCATCCATTTCTGAGCTGTATTTAATAATTCCTGCTCTTGGAATATGTTACTGTACATCACAAATTCCAACTCTTCACTCAATAACTATCAAACCAAATTAAGTTGTACAAGATAGTTTGTTTGTAGTTTTGGAATACTGCATGTGTGAGATCATGGGCAGAAGAATAAGCTTTATTGACTATGAATCTATCCCTGTGTTCGTTCGTTAGTTCATTCGTTTGTTTTCGTGTGTCACACTGTAATGTTGACTTTAAGCCAATAGGGGGCAGCAACCTCATGCCTCATAAGGGGGGAACTACATCACTGGTGGGGGAGAACATGTTTACTATTTGCTTGTTTCTTGGGTGGAGTGTTCCTTTTATTTTGTTATTTGACTTCTGGATTCACTCTCCCTCTCCATTTCCTATGGCCCAACTGATTTATATACTGTATAATATAATATTTGATCAGCAGATAAAATCCTATGACTATTAATCGACTCTATTTCTTTAGGCAAGGATGATCTTTGACATTCATTCCTACCTGAAGGTGCTGTGGCTGACAGGTGTCTCTGTGTGTGCGGAGCCGGTCCAGCAGCTGTTCCAGGCCAGAGCTGACCTCCCCGAGAGACAGAGATGCCACCTCAGCTCCCAGCTCCTCCTCCAGTAGCCGATTGAGGTGACCAGGCTTCAGCAGGTCCTCCACAAGCTCCTCTTCCTCTTCTTCACTCTCTGGAACAGGAGGGTAGGACGTGTAAAAATAATACAATAATAAAAATAAATAAAAATGAAAACGTATTAAACCAACAGTTGATATAGGACACAAAAATGCTAATCAACCTATTACCCAATCAACCTGCTACTGAAACCTGGTGTAAATCTATACTGATCATTCTAAAGCTTTGTGTACAACCATCTAATACCTCAGCCCTTGTCCCTAGTGTGTTGGGAGAAGACCTGAGTTGGCGGTCCTGTATTATTCCGTGTGTGGAGCACAGTACGACCGCTGTCGGGGTCAGAGGTTAGAGAGTCCCACTGGGGTCACTCATACTAAAAACGTATGCATTCATAGTACTGTGAGGTGCTCTGGATGAAAACAACCACCAAATGGCCTCCGTTATGAGTTCTCACCTCTGTCGACGTCTCCGTGTTCGTCTCTTCCCTCCCTTCTCTTGACCAGGTTCTGGACGGCACACAGCACTGTATTAATGGTCTTCTCTAGCTCGGCAGAATACTCTGAACAGAATGCACGCTGGTGGCCTGTAAAAAAAACCAAGAGAAATACACTTTTAGTTTCAAAAACCTTTATTCAGCCGTGGGGAGATTTGCAGAGCACGTATGCGCCTTTTCAGCAACACCCTGCTTCACACTCGCACGGTTACATATATTCACACCTGGGAGCTGCCCAGTATAACCAGTCTCACATACTGAGCTGCTCTACTGGAGCAGGTGGGGCGTTAAGTGCCTTGTTCAATGGCAGTTCAGTGATGGGTCTTGAGGGAGGGGAGAGCGTTATTCATCCTCTTCCCCCGCACAGATTTTCCGTCCGGTCCAAGGATACCGGTGACCTTCTGGTCACAAGACAGCCATATATCCTTTCAACATCGTTTTGCCTCACTTCGCCAGTAATAAGACCTCAATGTTGTGTTCTTACCCGTGAGCTCATGTCCCAGTGAGAGTAGCTGGGTTTTCCAGGTGGTGAACTCAGTGATACTGGCTTCCACCTCTCCTCTGACATACTGGAGGCCCCGGGTCAGGGCAGGCTGGGTGTCTGCGTTACGGACAGGACCCACTGGGGTGAAGAGCTGCTCCATGGCAGGCATTTGTGCCACCACAGTGCCCAGCCGGTCAAAGCCAGAGCAGCATGTGGCAAAATGGTTCCTGGGTAAGAACACAGTGCAGATTAGAATTTACAATAAAGCACAGCGATAGAGAAGCATAGATTAGGAGCGTACATCATTGTATAATATAATCAGCTGTTCATCTCAAGAGAATAGGTCATCCTAGGTGTACCATGTGTGAAGTGCCCCCTGTGACGACTGTTGTGCAACATCATCCAGCTCTTTCTTCAGGTTCTGGGTCTGGCGGAGCATGGCAGCCACGCGCTGGCTAAGCTGGCACCATGCCGGATCTCCCCTCCGCATCAGACACCCAGGGGGCTGCCGCTGTGCTGCCAGGGGAGTTGGGCACCTCAGAGTGGGCTGCCTGTGGCCGGCTGGCTCCTCGGTCTGCTGGAGGTCTTCTGGACAGCACTGTAGTAGCCAGGACAGCTGCTGGAGCAGGGTGGCACACTGGCCGGCTAGCGCCTGGCCCCGGCTTACCCAGCTCTGGAGAGAGTCCTGGGGAGGAAGGCTACTGCCACCATCCCCACTCTGGCTCTGGAGGTGGGCCTGGATACCCTGGACACTGACTGTTAGCCTCCTGTGCGTGGTAACAAGAGGAGAAAAACCAATAGGGTGTGAGCATGACACTAGATAAAGCATATTGCTACTGGTGGGTGAAACCCTTGCTTTTCTCAACTTTACAGGATGTGAGAAAAACAACCTAATTTTCTGATCGACAGCCATGTACTTCTGAAGTTCTACATTGGGGCTTTGAATGAGTTTCATGTTGGAACATTGTTCACAGAGAACCCTGTAAACTTTCAATTCAAGTAAAAAACATGAAAATGACTGACATTGGAGGTACGAGGTGTCCGGTTTGCCTGACAACAGCGGGATAGCGGCGTATTCAAATGGTAAAACTATTAAAAATCAAACTCTACGGTAGCAGGCTGACCTGAGATGGACCCACTGCTCAGTGAGCTTGGCCAGCCGACGTCTCTGTCTCAACAGCAGCTTGAACAAGTGAGAGGCGAAGCCTCTGCAGCGCTCTATGTTCCCAATACCCAGCTCCTGCAAAACAGATAGACAGAGACAGAGAGAGAGAGAGAGAGAGAGAGACAGACAGACAGACAGACAGACAGACAGACAGACACACACACACACACACACACACACACACAGTTAAGCACCGAGCTCACCCACACTACAATTTGTTGAGCCATTAACTACATGTACAGTATATGTCATATTTACAACACCAGTATTATTCAATAGACAGATCCTATATGTGTCACCTTGGCAGCGCTCTGTAGAGCAGTCTGCAGGGCTGTCCTTCTCGCCCACGAACGGTAGAAGTACTTCTGACAGCCGTCCCACGCTGCCGTCAACTCTGTAAACAGCCTGAGAGAGAACCAGTCGCAGAATATGGTCAAAATCCTGCTCCACTTCACTTAAAAAAATCATTCTTTCGTTAGTTGTCAATTAAATTTTTTTTTTTATAATACAAAAATTAAACAAAAAAGCCACTTCAAGAAAATGACAATATAAGCCAGATTTTCTGTTTGCAGCTGGTGCTCTGTTAAAACAACAACTACCATCAGCAACTGTTTGACTAAGAAAATTAAAATAGCCCTGAACTTCTCCTAGTCTCCTAGTGTGTTCTGTGATATTTGTGTCTTTTACATGTTCTCGGCCTGTTCCTGGGTCTTGACGGCAGAGAGGGCAGTGTTGAGCTCCAACGGCTGTAGACACAGTGTCTCCTCTGGGTCGGCTGTCCTGTTCCACAGCAGACCCTTCCGGTACGACAGGCCTACAGGGATCAGGGCAACAGTCAGTTAGTTGATCTTGAAATTACACAGTAGTGCTAGCACACATGGACAATTCTGGTAACTAAGGATGAGCCAATGACAACTTCATTTAACTTCAATTTCTTCACTGCAACTTCAGCTTTTGGAGCCCTAAACTTGTGTTGGTCAAATACCCATACTTTTACTGAACAGTATAGACATAGATCTATCATGCTTATGTGCCAAATATGGAGAAAATCAAGTCACCTTGATTTAATTTCTGACATGGCTCTTAGCATCAGATTTTAGTATGGAGGAAATTCTCTGATTCCGATACCCTATTTATAGCCTGGTAACGGTGCATTCCTACGCATAACCCTTCACCAGTAGGCTTTTTGGGATACATAGCGAGGGAAACTCACCTATTTCTGTGAGCATCTTGAAGAGGTCCGACAGAGCTCTCTGTTTCTGCTGCAGAATGTGTTTGACCTCCGCCTTCTGCTTCTCTTTCTCTGCCGACATGTCGATGGTGAGGCTCTGCAGGTCCCGCAGGTTACTGATGATCTCACCTGTGAACATAAAGGAGAAAATGAGCATCAGCTGACATCCACATTCTACACTTATGAGTAATGGATGGGATTCAGGGGGACCGCTGAGGAACTGTGGTTCTCAAACGCTTTCGTGTGAAGGATCCCCAAATATATGAGACATTAGGCCAGGGACCCCCGTTTCATAAGGTTTTGTCCCAGAGACCCCCATTTGAGAAGATTTTTGTTGTTAGATACAATTTGGTCCAGTATATTCCATAACGGTATATACTGAGATAACAGTGGCGAGAGTGAAAACTATGATGAGAATCATCACTGAGTATCATTCTTATACATTCTCTCATTAGGCCGACTAATAGTGAACGGAATATTCATTTCAACTATTCCTTGTTTTACTTGTGAGTCTCCTGGAAGCCCTACTGGAGAACCGCTGTTTTACTAGTACAATGCACGCAAGCCCGGGATGTTGTTCTTACCTGTGAAAATGTCTAGGTCCTCGGCCAGCTCAGGCACCGGGTGCTTCTTCACCAGCTGGACACACATCTTCTTCATCTTCCTGGTCAGGACGGGCAGACGGCTCTGTAGGGACGAGGCCTCAACGCCTTCGTCTGGGGCTTCATCCTGAAAATGCAATCAATGAAAAAAATAAGTAGAGATGGCTTAAAAATGATACATAGTCCAGTGCATTTACGTTGAAGTCATACATTCAGATATTTTAAGTCACAACTTGTGAAGTAAAAAGTGTCTGAGTTGTGGTTAATACAGTGTTCCTATACATTTTCCATGTCAGAATTCCATGCTTCTTGACTGGATTTGAAGATTTTGGTCAGTGTTCAAAATGATGTTCTTATATTCAATATGATGCCAAAACTGGGCAATATGACTGCCGATTAGGCCACATCACTCCATAGGTGTAGATAATTCTTTACAACAACTATCACACCATACGAAATGACGGTGGGTCTAGAATGACATACAATAGTCCAATACTTCACATACTTTTGGTGCATTTCCCAAACCTTTCAAGATCTGGAAATTATCAATTTAATATTTTCCATTATTTTCAAGACCTGTGTAGGAACGAACCCTGTTAACAAGAGCTGTACCTGTAAGTCTCTGCCCTTCCCAGGCAGGGTGGACCTCAGTGCGTGGTGTACCCGGTGGATGGGGGTTTCCTCTGGGTTGGCGTCCACACTGTCCAGGTTGGCGCTGCTGCCTTGCTCCACCAGAGCAGGGGTACAGGGACCAGTCAGCGCTGCCTCAAACTTCCTCACAAACTTGAAGAGAGTTCTGGGGGGGTGGGTATAGGCAACAAATATTTTATCGGTTGGCTATTACATAAGCATGCAGAGGTGTAGATCTGCTACAGCCTTTTTCCAGGAAGGAAAAATATTATCTTCACATCTTACCGATGGGTCTTCATCACTGACTGTTTGATGGACCAGAAGCTGACATCGTTCCACCTGGAGATCTTTACAAAGTCCTGAAAGGGAATAGATGCCTCATTAAAATGTTACACTGGTATCCATCTGCATATAAATACACTCACACAAAAACATTGACATGTTTTTATTTTACATTTTTTTAAATTAAAAAAAAAATCTTTTTACATTTTTTATTATTATTATATATTTTTTTTAAGTTGATGAATAATGTCAACCCACCTTGAGCTCTTTCTCAATGGGCTGTCTGAGCTGAGTGATTCTGGTCTGGATGCATTCGGAGAACTGAGAGTAGTATGTGTGCAAGTTCCACAGAAGACTACACAAAGGCTCTGGAAAGCCAACAGGATATCACCATTTAGAACCAACAACAACAACAAAGAACACAAGAGCCAACTTATTGCATTATGCGTTGCGTTACAAAGATACTTGAGTTTCAGAGTCAACAGTCTACAGGCTAGGACAGATCGTGTATAGGAGGGGAAGGTGATGTCAGACCGTGTCCCGGCTGGCTGGGGGCCAGGAGGAGATGGCAGTGGAAGCTCAGCAGCATGGACAGGCGGGTGTGGAACTCCCCCAGGGTGGAGCCCTCCATGAAGGCCTGCAGGGTGGAGGACACCGAGGACAGGGAGAGGCGCTCCACCTCATCCTCCGCTGGAGACCACACACACACACACACACATGACACAGCGACAACAGAGGGTTAACAGTCTGATCATCACTTCTTTGTCACCGAACATGGTCGTAGATGTGAAACATGAGGGAGGATTCTCTGAACTTCAGAATCAAAGTGCCGTGCCTGTGAACAGCCACTAGGGGCAGAGTGGCTAACTGTGAGTGAGTGAGTGAGTGAGTCTATGAGAGGCTTTATATAAATATATATATATATATATATATATATATATATATATTTTTTTTTTTAAAAAGAAGGTATGATTAGAGTTGTTCCATGAGGTACCTGTATCGATCTCCATCCTTTGTTCCTCAAGATATCTCTCAATCAGCTGGTAAATAGAGAACCAGTGTCTGGTGGATTTCTCTGTGTGACGCTTCATGGCGTTGTCCAGGCTGCTTGACCAACAGCTAGAGCAGGGAAGAGAGAAAGTGAGAGAATGTTCCCTCTATTAAAAATAAACAAAACACTTACAGATACACTGAGATTTTGCGATAATTTGGAATGAGGATCATATAAACTCAATTTCTAAATCAGATGCTTATTCCAATTATGTGCTCAGTTTGATTGACAATGAGGTCCAACATTCAACGTCTCTTGCAATATCTCAAATAGGGATGCTATTACCGAATACTGGTATTGGATATCGGTCCGATATCAGGCTAAAATAGGGTGTCGGTATCTGAGAATTTCCCCAATACTAAAATCAGATACCAAGAACCATGTGTAACATGCCAGAAATCAAAGCAAAGAAACTTGATTTGCTGAGATCTCTCTAATTGAGAAAAATGTATTATATCTCAATAATTTTTGTCCAGTGACCCCAAACTGATGGTTGAAGCCTATACTATTCAGTAAATCAGTGGAACGGATCGGTACTCGGTATCGGCCGATACTGAAACGTTTTACGACTCTGAAGCGGTATCGGCGGTGAAAAGGTGGCATCGGTGCAGCCCTAATCTCAGAGATACTTATTACAGCTAGATAAGACTCAGTCTGTTGTTTCTTACTTGAGTTCCAGTTTGCGCCACTGGATAATGAGCTGGGTGACGGCTTCCAGTTCCTTCCTCAGAGACACAGAGCGACTGGCATTGTTCTCCCAGTCCTGGAGCAGAGGAGGGGATGGTTTACACCACAGAAAAAGAGTGCGTGACCTCCATCACATGTACAGTTAGGGCTGGGTATCGTTTGACATTTTTCGATACTGGTGCCGATATTGATACCTGGGATTCGACACTAATACCAAAACTATACTTTTTTCGATACCTTACTTTGCTGAGTGTAATCATGTTTTTCAACAAAAACCACAAGATGTGGTGTTTTTATCAATATAACATTTTGCTATTGCAGAAAATCCATTAGCCAAAACAATAAAAACAAATTGAATAAGGCATTGAGAACGCTGAGCAAGTCAACGGAAGAAAGGAGATGACAGATGAGAAGTAGGCTAGCTGGGGAAAAAAAAAAAATCACCTTTCGATGCACAGTCAGTTTTAGATATTCGGTCGGTGCTCAAAAAGTATTGAAGTATTCAATACCAAGCCCTATCTACCGTACATGTGCATCATGCATGGTAACGACAAAGGAGCGAGCATATCTACCTGGGAAGACAGTAAAACTCACCTGGGCTTTGCTGAGCAGGATCTCCAGACCGTTGAGGAATTTGGCCAGTGGGCTGGCCAGACTGAAAGCCATGATTCTCTCCATCACCACAGTGAGCTGAAGAAGAACACAAAGTTATTAGCACATTTAAAATATCCAATCTTAAATGGAAACTTTCAGACAAAGACCCAATAAGGCCGTTTTAAATATTCTGGTGACCAGACTGACCAGTGATTTCAAACCTAATTATCTAAAGATAGTAAGTTGGAGTGTTGTGTACATTCACAGCTAAAAACAGTTGGAGTTTGAATGTGATCACATTCAAAAGTACTCAAGTGATTTGGATTGACTTTACAAGTGCAAATACATGGCCTGTCCAAAAGTTTTAGAAACTGACCTATAATGTTCAAGGCCTCAATTAAAATGAAAAGCCACCAAGCCTGCTCCATAGCGGCTAAACTCCAATAGCGCTCAGTGATCACACAGTCCCAGTCATCACCTGTACTAGAGCCGGGTGTTCTGGCCACTCATCCAGCCTCTGCTTGACAGCCACTCCCAGCAGATCCAGGACAGGAAGACACAGGCGGGCCTGGCTCATGTTGGGCTGCTGGTAGAAGTCATGAGGTCCATCTGACTGGACACTGAGGCTGTCGGAGCCTCCGGATCCCTGAACCGTGTTCTGGAGGAGAGCACTGAGGAACAGCTGGCTGCCAGTTAGCTGCTGATCCATCTCCGCATCTGAAGAGGAACAGAGAAGCAGCAGGTTTTTGCTTTATTGGACAGTAGAGAAAGACAGTAAACATAGGGGAGAGAAGGGGTTGACAAACAACAAAGGTCTCTGGCTGGATTAGAACCCAGGACTTTGCGATTACATGGTATGCTTCTAAACTTGGTGACCCACCAGGATGCCCTCATTTGTTTGCAGAGTACATAAGTGACTTGAAACACTTTCAAATACAAGGTAACGAACCCATCAGATGATAGAAGCGTGACATCACAGGGGCAGCAATCTGATAGGAGGAGACCAGGGCTTTGATGTGCTCTTTGCTGCGGTTGGCCGGGGCAGTGCTTTGGTACCATAGGGACTGGGCGTATCCCAGACAGAGGCGCTGGTGGATCTGGACCACTGTGTTCATACAGGCCGGGGACAGGAAGCCGGGGTCACTGGACTCCTCAGTTACTTCATCCTCATCCAGTCCCGTATCTGCTGGTCCCTCTAAGCTGGGCTGGGAGGTGATGTCGGCAAAGTCCTGGATGTAGATGGAGATAAGGTAAATAAGCAAGTTATGATCACAAAGTTGACTATGGGTAGCAAATGTAGCGATCCAAAAGATTGTGGGGTATTTTTGTTGAATAAAGGATTGTAATCGGAACTGCATTATTACCGTAACAGAAGTCAAACCACCATGTGTCATGACCTTACAATTCTTAATATTTAAAGTCTAAAATGCCAAGAGATTTCACTGACAAGCAAGAAACATGGAATAAAATGACTAAAAATAATATGAATAAATAAATAAAATTATCTTTTAACTGCAGTTTGGAGAGCCCCCATATCACTACAGCCCTTGTTGCGTACCTTGTTGAACTGAGGGAAGCAGCGTCTGAAGTCCCTCTCCTCCTCCTCCTCCTCAGTCAGGCCCGTCCCATGGAGACGATGGCGGTTGCGGTACAGACTGGCCTCCAGCTGCTCTTTCTCCTGCTTACGTCTCTCCTGCTCGTCCCACTCATTCACAAGAGCCTGTGGAGAGTAGCACATTACAGTCACCATAACCACGGGGAACTACCATTCATTCATGCAGGTTCATCTGCAGAAAAACATGGCCACTTTTCACTGACCTCAAATCAAGTGCTCTAATTTGGAAAATTACCTGACAGATGTGCCTGAAGAGGCTGCGTGTGTCCTCGCTGATCTGGCCTGTGGACAGGGCATGGCACTGCACGTAGAGAAGAGCATTTAGCAGCAATGTGGAAGACTGTGGAACCACGTGCTCTGGGTCCTGTTGGGGGAGGAGCTTCACGAGGCCCCGCAGAACGTCCATGCAAGCCCTGGAGCACAGGAAGTCAGCGCGGGCCAGGTAGGAGGGCAGGCTGGGGGACAGAGAGGGGAAGGCCAGCAGACAGGACACCAGCTTGGGCAGGCCAGGCATGGGAGTGAGAGAGGCAGACACCTGGGAAGCCACCAGCCTCATGCCGTGCCTGAGCTGGAGGATGCCAGTCCGCAGTGGCCCCACCACATCAGGGTACAAGGGGTACTCCTCCAACAGCCTCTGTGAGAAGCGATGCTGTGAGGCCTGCCACACAGCCTCCTCCTTCAGCAGGCTCTGGATCCCCGACCTGGATTTGGAGGAAGATCCCTGCGAGGCCTTCAGCAGGTGGGAAAGCAGGTCTTCCACAGCGGATGTTTGGCCAATGCTGCAGAGGTAGTGCTGTAGTTCCTGGAACAGCCGTCCATACTGGGGGTCGTGGGGGCGGCAGGCCTGCTTCCTGGAGAGCTCTGCTATCTGCTCCTTTACCTGCTGCATACGGATCCAGAGGTACCTACAGCCACAGCACAGAGACAACGTTTTATGACATTCATCTCAGCTACGAGTGGACAACCGCATCACCAACATTCCTCTGAAAGTCATTATGATAAAACATATGGTGCCAAAGGCTCATTTAATTATATTTTGGCAACAGCTCGTAGTTGAAGCATCTGCAGTACTAGAAACGTAGTGGGTTTAAATGTGTGGTTGAATCTCACCTGATACGAGGGTGCTGGAAGCCATCAGTGGTGCTGCTCTCTTCCAGCTCTGCTCCTGTCAGCAGCTGAGATGACAGACTGCGTCCCCTCCACTCCTCCTGCAGCAAGGCCAGCTGGGAGAAAGAGAAAATAAGGGGCGTGGGAAATGTTAAAGTTGCAAAGAGTAATAAACAAAATAAAATTTTCTCCCATGTTACTAAATAAATGCATAGCAGAAATGTACTCCTATTGTGTTAATCAACCTTTTGGTCACATAATATCAAAGTAGCACTCACCTCTTCCTGGGCGTAGTTGAGCTTGTAGGCCCGCTTCACGGCCGGGTCAAAGATGGTCTGCGGGGTCCAGACTTTGATCTGTAGCAGGCCCATGTTGACCCAGAACACTCCAGAGCGGACCAGCTGGTTGGTGCCCTGGACCTTGGTCTGAACATATTGCTGCAGGCTGGCCAGGCAGGCCTCCAGGAGGCCCTCTGGGAGCAGGTTGGGGGCCAGGAAGTCTCTGAGGGCAGTCTGGATCTCCTGGGCAGCGATCAGAGGGTCCTTGTCCTCCACCAGGCTCTCACAGCTCTCCATGTAGCCCTCCTGCAGGCTGGGTGGCAGCAGGTCAGCCATGCTCTGAAGCTGCCTGCGCAGCACCATGCCCTGGAGCCTGAAGTCTGTACACCTGAGGAGAGACAGATAAAGAGGGGAGCTCCAGTAAGACTGTGGAAAATTAATATGAATGGGTTAAAATATTTAATCTAAGACAACTATGGGTTAGATCAGGGAAGGAACTTAGCACCGGCCAAATGCTGGTGTATTGTTGATTGGCAGCTGGTAAGTTTGTCAATTCTACCAGCCATATTTGTTAGGTTTTTCTGAAATCTAAAAAAAAATCTGCTATTGTTTAGGCTTCACAAAGGCAATGCGCTTTCTCTTATCAACTGTACCTGAATTCAGCCAGGGCAGGGAAGGCCATGTTGTCCCACAGCACAGCGGTGATGTCCTGGAGCTGCTGAATCCTCTCCCTCCATTCCCCCAGGGTGACGTGGGAGGAGGAGAGGAGACTCATCCCTGAGGGGTCTGACCGGCCTCCAGTCTCACTGCTGCTCAACACTCCCAGCATGCACCTGGACCACACTGCTTTACTCAGCATGGGAGGACCCTGGAGGGGACATGGGACATGTTGAATGGTGCATGAGTGGTGCATCAAACTACAAAAATGCAGGTGTTTGACAAATTTGGATAGATTTGCATTAAATGCACATTTTAGTGCTTTGAAATGACAGAACAGACATCAAATTCTATTGCTGATACCATGTTATCGGTCCCGTGGTGGAGTTTGGAAGCCGCCTGGGTTTCAGGAGAGAGGGGGTCCCATTTCAGCCAGCGCTCTGGGTCAGAGGTCACACTGCTGCTCCACAAGGCAGCCAGGGCCTCCGATAGCAGCTCACACCACACAAACTGCAGCTCCTCCGCTGGCTGGGGGGAAAGGCACCATACTCAACATGATTTTGGTTATACAGAGTTGCTGTCACCTAATTTTAGGTATACTTCTTCATTTTAAATTATATTATTTTATTATTCTTGTCTTAGATTTCCTGTTTTGTTGTTGTTGTTTTTTTTAATCACATGTAAAGACCATCATTGAAGTGCTTCATAAATACAATTTCTTAGAATTATCCTTACATTATGACAAATCTGCTAACATAATGTCTGAACCAAACACTGTGAATAAATAAATTAAAAAACTCTGTACTGACCCTATCACTGCTGAGTAGGAGCCACAGAGGCTGGAGCTGACTGACGTTCATGGGGGTGGACTGCAGGCAGAAGCGGAGGTGTCTGGAGAGCTCCCTGCGTAGGCTGTCCTCTGCCTCCTGGTCACTGTGGAGACTAAAACTAGGTTAGTATGACTGGATCAATGGGGAGACTAACACTAATGTAGGTTAGTATGACTGGATCACTGTGGAGACTAAAACTAGGTTAGTATGACTGGATCACTGTGGAGACTAAAACTAGGTTAGTATGACTGGATCACTGTGGAGACTAAAACTAGGTTAGTATGACTGGATCACTGTGGAGACTAAAACTAGGTTAGTATGACTGGATCACTGTGGAGACTAACACTAGGTTAGTATGACTGGATCACTGTGGAGACTAACACTAGGTTAGTATGACTGGATCACTGTGGAGACTAACACTAATGTAGGTTAGTATGACTGGATCACTGTGGAGACTAACACTAGGTATCCAGTGTGACTGGATCACAAGGGAACAGTTAGCTCCCAGTTCATTCGTTTCACATAGGTCTCAATCAATGTGCGCAGTTTCTTTTTTGGAGAGGATGGAGGGTGGAAATCACCACAGGGTTGGATGGGTTGGTGAGTGAAGGGTTTCACTTGTACCAGTATACAGTTTTTTTTGCATTTGTGTGATGGCATATAGACTGTATGAAAACAGTCACATTCATATAAGAAGTTGTTAAAACTGTTTATACTACTAGGGCATATTCCCTGGGGACTTTGGTTCTTACCCTTGTGTGAGGGCCAGTTGTAGCAGGTCTGCGCTGAGTCGTAGCTGGTTGAGAACAGCCAGCTCCTCCATGAGGGGCCAGAGCTGGGCCCTGCGGCTGAGCTGCAGTAACACCTCCCTGGGAGGAGAGAAGCCCTCTCCTCGTTCCTCCTCCCTGGACATGCTGGAGCACGCATCCAGGAGGCCACAGGAAGTCATCTGACTCTGCTGCTGCTCCACACAGGACAACAACTTCTCCAACACACCTGGGGTTAAAAGGAAAAATCAGAGATAAATATATACACACATATATATATATATGTGTGTGTGTGTGTGTGTGTGTGTGTGTGTGTGTGTGTGTATATATATATCTTGTGCAATTGCATTTTCCTTGTCTTTGTTCTTATTCATTGTCGGTTACTTTTTATTTGAACCTCTTCTAACCTTCTCAGGCTAGTGACTAGGCTCTTTGCTCTCAGTACTCATGTTGGCTGCTGGCTATGTGCGTGATACTAGAATTTCAGCACATTCTACTCTCTCACTGTGAGTCACTGCTAAATGCCTAAAATGTAATGTAGATGAAAGAAATAAATTAAAATAAAAAAGAATGAAGGGTGTAATGAAAGGGAAAGCAGGTCGCCAGCTCACCTGACTTCTGGGGCTCCAGCTGGTTGTTAGCTAGCAGGACTAGGCCCCAGGCTTCTAGCAGGCTTTCCTTAGTGTCCAGCCCCAGAGCAGCACCCTGCAGTCTGACCAGCTCCTGCTTCCAGAGGGTAGCGGTGCTGTCCAGCCTCAGATCACTCACATCCAGCGCCTTGCTCAGCACCCTCAGCCGAGAGGCACAATCAGCTACTGACTCCAACTAGAGAAGAAAGACCGTGGGAATATTGGAAATAAACAAACAGATAATGTATAGCAAAGCACAAAAATGCAGTGCTCAAAGGTCTCCCTACCTTGAATGGAAGTGCTTTTCCCAGCGTCTTCTGGATTCCTTTCAGGGCAGTGGCAGTGGAGACTGGGGTGGACAGGACAGTCTGGATAGCAGCTGACACTGTCTGGAGCTCCGGCTGCCCCCTGGAACACAATGGTTATAGTAATGTTATTACACTGCAGGACAATAAAAAGGCATCCCTTCGCTGCACTGAATTCCTGCCGTTTCAGCTATCAACTTCAATGGAAAATAGCACATAACATCTTGTCTCCCGAGCCTCTCAGCCATTGTGTCTGTGCTGGCACTGATGCAGGGCAGCCGTGGCCCGTGCTTCGCCCAGGTTGCGTGCTTGCTACACATTGGGTGGTGGTGGAGGCAAATTACCTTCTACATTGGAAAGCACTGGGTCCTAGTATTAGAAAGGAGCTATATAAATGCGGTCACTCCTGCATTAATTTCTTTACTCACTCAAAGGTGGCAGCAGCGTCTCCAAGGAGGAGCTGAGGTAGCCTGAGTATGAGGTGTTTCTGGACCCACTGCCAGTGTAAGGATAGGACAGAGACCCCCTGGGAGTCGGCCGGCAGTGTGTTGCACACATCCCAGAAACGGTCTCGCCACTGCAGCAGCTGCAGGATCTACAAACACACAAGAACCATGATAGACGTATGAGACTGATACGAATATGAATATGAAGTGACTGTATGAAAATGACTTGGGGCTCACTTCAAACATGATGTGGTCAGAGATGTAAGGCTGTCCCGTCTGCACAGCTTGCAGGGTGAAGGAGTCCCACAGGTCAAAGAAGGTGCGGAGGTGCATCAGCACTGGGTGGGGCAGGTGGCCAATATCCACAGTCCCTGGGATGGTACAAACAACAGCACGGTATGTCAGACTGTATGACTACCTGACACACACACAAATGAATTCAGACTTCTCTTATTTCAAAGTGGGAGAAAAAATTCAACACCTGTGTTATCTCTCTGCCTACCTTTGCTGAAAGCTGTGGCGATTCTCAGGGCGCAGTTCTGAGCTGATAAATTAATAGCACAGGTGCAGATCACAGACCGCTCCTCCCTGTCCATCATCAGAACAATCCTGGGAAACAGACATAAATAAGTCAACCTGACTTACTGGTCATACAGAACTTGTTTGTAAAAGGGAACTAGTTTTGGATGGGTTGGTTGGTTGGTTGGCAGTCTTGAATATGACAGCCTCATACCTGTTAGCGACTGCATTCAGGGCCTCCAAAAACTCCATGTACCGTTCCTCGTCCTCAAAATTACATTTGTTGGCTAGAATGTCCAGATACTGTTTATTCCAGCGCATGTCCACCTGAATCCTGTATTCATCTGATAGCATAAAAGAGATGGTAATTAACGAGGTGGAATCAACAGGAGTTTGGAATAATATTTGCTAGGGATGCACAGATACCGATTCAGAGTTATCGAGTACTGGTGTGATCCATTGCTTTTACACAACGGTATAGACTTAGGGCATTAGTTTAGGATAATTGAACAACAATGATGCGAAGAGCAAGATCATCAGCATATAGTGGAAGCAGGCAGCTGAAGGTAGCTTACCTGTGCTGTGTGGCTGGAGTAACTCAGTGAGGGACTTGCCCTTCACAGTGAGCTTGCTACTGAACACAGCCTTCAGAGCCCTGTTCCCAGCCTCCACCTGGACCAATGCTGGATCTGAAAGAGACAACTTGTCTAAGGGAAATGTTTTACAGTGACACATGCAAGCCAAACCACAGTTCTGTTCTATAATCTCATTAATCAAAGTGATATGTCAATGGGATACACCAGTGGTTCCCAAACTTTTTCATATCAAGGACCCCCAAATAGATCCACATTAGGCCATGGACCTCCATTTGCTACGATTTTGTCTCAGAGACCCACATTCAAGAAGATTTTTGTCTTTAGATATGATTTAGTCCAGAATTCCATAACTGTGTATGCTGTACAGTAGGTGGGATATAACAGAGGAGAGAATGGAACCTATTGCCAGAATCGTCATTCTTATACATTCTCTCATCGGACTGACTTCTAGTTAATGAAATAATTTGTGTGATATTACATCATTCCTCATTTTGTTCTGGAGAGCTCTTTTGGGCACCACTGGGCTAGGAGAAGAGGGTAAATGAACCAACCAGGGGCATATTTGTAGCTCTTTCCCAGGTGGGACAGCCAGTTGCTACGCAGGACCCAGTCTCCATGGGAGGCTCTCTCTGTGAGCAGTCGTACCGCCGTGGGGATAAGGCGCAAAGCATCTCCGTCCTCCAGATCCACCACTCCTCCAGAGAACACTAAACCCTCATGGACGCCACTGCTCTGTAACGCCCTCTGCAGGTCACTCAGGCTGAGCGGACGATTTCTGCATGAAAAACAGTTGGTCCCATTGATCAAGTGAGCATACAATCCAAATTGATCTTAAAATGAATGTGCACCTATTTTTCCACTAAAAGTATTTTTCGATTTGAAAGCATGTACACTTGCATAGTAGGTTAAACGGCAGCAACGTATCAATCAGACACATTTCTTATAATTATCTCAATGTTTGATTTTATGGTTTCAACAATGGCATGATGGATCAGGGCCACTGAAGTGAATGAGTCATAGGAAACAAACCGACAACATGCATTTGGGTTAGAAAATGTCCTTATCTCATCTCCCTACAACCGCAGTGTGAGTCTTACCTCTTGCCCTGCAGGCTCAGGGTGTTGAGACAGAAGGAGAGGACCTGTCCGTCCCGGAGGACTGAGGAGAAACAGGAGTCCTCTGTGGACAGCAGGGCGGAGGGGAAGCCGTCGGGCCACACCCCGGCACACAGGAGCCCACTGCCCCAGTCCTCGGTATCCAGGATGGCCAGGTGCTGCTCTATCACCTGCTGGGCTTGCTGGAGGGACAGAGAGCAATATGATTGATCAACTCCCATTCTTACGACTGTGGCATACAAGGCACTGAGGGTGCAGTTGACTGTGTACTAGGGTTACACCGTATATCAAGCTGATATTGGCCTTCAGCTTCAGTCCAGAAATATCGAAAATGATATTGATAAGGTGTTGTTACCCTTTGGCTGGCAGTGGTGCGCTGGCAGAGGGAGTACGCCTCTCCACAGGCATGCTGCAGGGCACTGGGCAGGTCCACTCCTCTCTGGAGCTGGCAGGATAACAGGGTGGCGGCGTGGAGCAGGGAGGCCACAGAGGAGGAAGGGGAGTCTGGGCGGGAAGACATTCTTATTGACTCTCCTGACTTTTGTTTAGATGCGAAGCGCCTAATAGACCAGCAATGTCACCAACTCAGTCATTCATTCATTCATTCATTCATTCACTCACTCATTCATCGTTAGTCCCTAGTGGTGGCTGTTCCACTGCACTATGCAGACTGATTCTACAGATGCACCGGAGCAATGTAGGGACAACAGCGTTCCAGTCAAAAGAAAACATATTCTTTACCCAAACAATCTTGATTCTTATGTGCTCACCCCAGAGAGTGTCTTTGATGCTTTTGTGTATCTCGATTAGGAGATCGCACACACAGTCTCCGGTGACCCCGGCAGTGTGCAGCACAGTCTTCAGGTCGAGTGTGTCCCAGCACAGCCCCTCGTGCTCCCCTGGGATGTAGATCTCCACCCCTCTGTTCCTCATGGCTCTGGAGATCTCTCCGTGCACCGGATCCATGGTCAGGAACAACCTTTAGAATCGAAGAGCGAATGATTTGAGACTGGTCCACTCAACAGAAGTTTCGATAGCGATGTACTGTTGCTGATATTTTGTATGTTACCTGAAGTTGGGATGCGGGGTGATTTTGGGCGTGGTTCCATCGATGACTCCACGCTCATTGATGGTCAAACATCCGCCAGGCTCCAGGAGGGCGTTCAGACGATCCAACACGGAGGGGCTGAGTGCAAGCACACAACACACGATTATCAATTTAAATCCTGACTCTTTGTTCGTTAAAAGTACCATCTGTTTGCACCCAAAAAGCACTTAATCTCCTAACCTGCAGAAGTTGACGTTGTCCATGAGCAGCCAGTCTCCTGCCTGCAGGGCCTGGACCAGCATGCCGTCCAGCCACTCAAAGCCTCCATTGGTCCAACCGTCCTCCAGCTGGGCCAGACGCTCCTTCAGCAGGGTGAAGTCCATCTGGAGCTTGGACATGTCTGGAAGACAAACACCCAGTATATAAAAATAAAATTATAATTAAATAAAACATTTATATATATATAATATTTATTTTATTGCAAGGTAAAATAAAGTAGGCAAAACCCTTAATTATGACAACATCCTTTATACAAAATCACTCTGATTCCTGTATTGGTCTGATCTAGAGAAGCCAGGATGATAACCAATTTCCTTTACCTGTGAACACTTTGAGTTTGGTGTTGAGTTTCTGCAGCAGGAGAATGATGACCTCCAACTTGTTCAGGGCTTCAGAGTTGACCGTAACACCAGTCTTCTCCAAGCCCTCGTCCTTCAGCCAGCGGCAGAACAGGCTCCACGTCTTCAGGAGGAACTCTGTGTCCTGGACGCCGACGTCCAGCGACATCAGGCCGCGCCTCGTCACCATGGCGACGATGTAGTCCACGTTCTCCAGCACTTGTTGCCACGGCCGCATGATGTCCACCTAGAAAAGGGGACCAGGAAACACCAGGGTGAAATAATCGTGTTCAAAACTTGCTCACAAAGAAAAGAAAAATCCCATGTGAGTCAACAAATCTGCAGGTGGGGCGACAGTGGCTCAGGAGGTAGAGCCGTCGTCTGGTAATCTGAGGGTTCCCGGTTTGATCCCCGGCTCCTCCTGACAGCGTGGCGAAGTGTCCTTGAGCAAGATACTTAACCCCCAACTGCTCCCGGCGAGCAGGTTGGCGCCTTGCATGGTTGCCTCCGCCATCGGTGTGTGAATGTGTGAGTGAATGGGTGAATGTGAGGCATAAGTTGTAAAGCGCTTTGGATAAAAGCGCTATATAAATGCAGTCCATTTAAACT
>OMKL01153678.1:0-12111 GCA_900302295.1 Parasudis fraserbrunneri | reverse complement strand
GCCGATTAGCCAGATGTTTTCATGACAACGGGTAAATGGTTAGGGGCGACAGTGGCTCAGGAGGTAGAGCCGTCGTCTGGTGATCTGAAGGTTCCCGGTTCGATTCCCGGCTCCTCCTGGCAGCGTGTCGAAGTGTCCTTGAGCAAGACACTTAACCCCTAACTGCTCCCGACGAGCAGGTTGGCACCTTGCATGGTTGCCTCCGCCATCGGTGTGTGAATGTGTGAGTGAATGGGTGAATGTCAGGCATAAGTTGTAAAGCGCTTTGGATAAAAGCGCTATATAAATGCAGTCCATTTACCATCTATACTTTATTGCCACTTCAACCAGAGGTTGCCAGGAATTTGTCTTAGTGCACTCAAGATAAGGACATATAAAAAAAGCACATTTGGGTATACATATATGTACATACCTCTCCACACAATGTTTATATGTATATGTATACCCAAATGAGAGCTTCTAGTCTGATCTCTCCACAATAATGTTTACCTGTTCAAAGCCTCCCAACAGCTCAGTGGTGTCCATGGCGCTGTTCATGGCCATGACCCTGAGGCGGTGGCCTGTCAGCAGGGCCAGCAGCCTCACCAGACTGGTCTTCCCGCTGGCTGTGGGGCCGACAAGTATGGACATCCAGCCCATCTCCACGCACTTCATCAGGGACTCCAGTGGCCGCAGGGCCTGGTGTGTGATGGAGAGGGGAGGGTCTAGAGCCACGGGGGCTCCACCGCTACGCTGCAGGACAGAGAAGCCCACCTGGAAGGACAAAGAAGATGCAGAGGATGAACTTCAAACAGTTCAGTCAAAAGTGTCAATTCTACCAGACACTTTGGCAGTTAATTAGGCATCGTTCAGATGTCCTTTCCTGTTCTAAAACACCATTTGGCTGGTGAAACAGTTAAAGTAGCTAGTGCATTTCAGGATTTACCAGCCACTGAGGCCAGTGGACAAAAATGTTAATTTCCCACCCGGCTTGCCTCTGAAGAATAAGATGAGGTTTAGAACTTCAGACTGACCTGCAGATTGAGTGGAGTGATGTGGAACTGTCTTGAGCCTGTGTAGGGCTCAAAGTCCTCTCCAAACACCTTCTTGAACAAGGACAGCACCTGGAGGTGAAAAGGATGTTTTAACACAAACCCCATCAGTAGGTGGCACAAACATTTTTCATCACACCATTACCGTGGATTAGCCTTCATGTATATCATGAAGTATATCATGGCATTACCTGGGTCTTGTCTGCCTCCGTCCTCATCCTATCGGCATACACCAAGGCCATGTGCTGACCCGGGTTGAAGAACCCTGGCGATTGGTCGGCCTGCATCAGCTGACACCAACGGAACATGTCGCGCAAGTTGAACTCCCAGGGGCCACCTTTCTGACCCCATCTCCTCTCCACAGCCACCTCGTGGACGAGCTGAGCGAGGGAAACGGGACAGAAGGGGTTAAGAATCGGCAAGACTGACATCACGGACATGACAGAATCCAACCGTAAAAATTAAAACCCTGTCTTTTTTCGTGTCGAGTTTCTGACGTCTAAACCGAAAGAAATATGATGTGGGAAAGACACAAACGCTGTCGATTCGACCGTTTTCAAAACAATAAAACGGTGACTGACCACCATGACCTTAGTAAGTGGAACGGGGACACAGAGTGTTATGTCACTTTTCCGCTTGCTAATGGCTTAAATGTGAGGATCATTGCCCGCTACTGGGCATGATGATGGGCACTGCCCTCGGTTTTCTCCTAATCCATAACCTCACCCATCCCATGGTGGTCACACAAATACTATAAACCTACCCTGTTACTGAACTCCACCATTTTAGAGACGATCTCCTTGTCAATGTTGGGGAAAATGGAGTCTCCGATGAATTCCATATCTTTGCTGGTGAGTTGATCCACATACACCTGAGAGGACAGGGCAGAATTTCAGACAGTTTAACCAGTGGGGATTTAAACTATATGGATGGTAGATTCCCTGCACACAGCAGCTGCTGACACAGAGCAGGGAATCCTTAAGTAGAACACAAGATGAACATTCTCTACCACACACTGAAAGGCTTCAGACCTGTTCCATTGCCACAATATTTAATTTATTTATTCTGGGAACAAGTGATTTTGAGCCATTTACTTATTTGGAACTTTATCATTGGAAAGTATTTTCTTTACCTGCGTGAATCTGTTGAGGAAAGACTTGGGCAGTCCCTTGCGCCCTCCTCCTTGGGTGAAAGGGTTCTGGCAGCCAAAGATCTTGGTCTTCTCATGCTGTACCTGGAAGCTCATGCCCAGTTCTGGAATGTAGATCTCTGCCCGGTGGTCAAAGCAGGCATTCAAGCCCTCCAGCACTGACTGGGAGGCCAGGTTCAACTAAAGGCACAAAGAACAGCAAAATCAATATGATTCTCAACCTGGAGGTCAGGATCTGATTTTGTGTGCGTGCAAGAAGAAAATGTCATTTGCAAATATGGAACAATAAATTAATGAATACAATTTAATTTACAAATATGTTATGACATATTCTTAATAATATCTACTGTGTATTCTTTTGGGTAAATTATTTATTTGTAAGATGACGAATATTTGCTGTCTCTATACTTCCTCCAATGATTAATCAGGTGAAATAGCCTTATATGGAAAATAAAATGTAATTGTTTGGTGTCATAGTTCACCATTCTGAGTGCCCCTGTGCCAGCAATGTAAAAAGGTGTTTTTATGGATTGCGAGATTAAAAACAACCATTTCAACATCACATTGAATTAAAGAGTCCATAATTACAGAACAGAGCATTAAAATGTAAATTGAACTGATTGAAAAATTGAAAATCAATAGAAATGAATCGATTTATCTTTTGAAAAGAGAATGTTAGATGGAGAGTAGTCCTTACCTCATCCAGAACAATCCAGTGACCAGCTTTCAGTCCAGCAAGAAGGGGGCCGTCCCGCCATGCAAACTCTCCCCCCTTCCCTCCCTCGACAGGCAGGTCCGTCCCAAACAAGTCTGTCACATCCTGTCAGAGAGAATGACAACATTCATATACAGTATATGGTTACATAGGTCTCTTTCCCACACATCTCTTTAGTAAAATGAGGTCATTTCATATCAAATAATGATTATATTAATGTTTCATAGTCATGCAATTGAAGACAACAACAGAAAAGGTCACTGGTAGCTTGGCCACAGAGATTTAACATCTAAAAAGCACTCAATCACTGGATTGCTTTGTTTCCAAATTTAATCAAATTTTGTTTAACACAGTATATTTTTTGTAGCTAAATAATCAGCTACTTCAGTCTAATTGCAACTACCATGTGTGTATTCACAAAAGGTGAACTTACCGTTTGCTCTGAAAGGTTTATTCTGACCAGGTGGTTCCCAGAGGCCTTAGCTAGAGCTGCTACCAAGCTGGTCTTGCCCACGCCAGGCGAGCCCTCCAGCAGCACCGGTCTCTGCAGCTTCAGAGCCCTCAGGAGCCTCTGGGCGTTCACCGCTGTGGTGCCTGCTGCTATGGCATAGTCTGTCAGCCTGCGACTCTCTGTCAGGGGTCCTGGATGGTAAATACCAGGAAGGGAAGGGGAAGAAGATAATAGTTAATGACAAAAACATTCAATCTTAATTCTCACCTAGGATGGCAGCTATAAAGATAGCAATAACTATTAAAGAAAAAGAGAATATATTAGAAAAAGTATACACATCTATGTTCCAGCCATAACTATAACTATAAACACAGCCAAAATGTTATAGTGTGTATGATTAAGAACACTATATCTCTAAAGTTAAAATAATCATTTATAGTTATAGTGCTGTAGTGCTTTGGATAATATCAATGAAAACTCTAGGAACCGGGAGTCCAAACCTAAGGCAATGTAGAAGGGGTCAATGCCAAAGAAGTCATCCCCCCACTGAGGCTCCCTGGGCAGGCTGGTATCGTAGACCCGCAGGGCGTCCAGCATCTCCTGGTCCAGCTTAGTCATCTTACTCAGCCTTTGCTGCAGGAAGCCCAGACAGAACCTACGTGCCAGGAGGGCATTCTCTGAACTTGACACGGTAGTCCCTGTAACATAGAGACACTCGGGTCAAATGGTCCAAAAACTGGCTTCCAGCTACTCATTCCTTGGGTAAAATATATCCTGCCTTATGCAACAAATCATATATCTGAAAATGGTTAAAGTACTGCATACTATTACTCTAATAATATATTTACACTCTGGCTTACTTTGATTTAAGAAATTCTTAGTCTCCTAATAGTCAATGGATTTTGTTGACTAATCAAAGTTAATTAACAAATCAGAATTTTCCACATGTCTATCCTTCTGTAAATTAATGCAATCATTCAGAGGGCCCTCTTTAAATCTACTGCTCATGAAAGACCAATGCAAATTGTGAAAAACCATGACGCCCAAGATTAGCTCATCGAATTCCAAGACTCTCATTAAAAAACAACTATAAAAGACAACTAATTGACTAAAACAGGTGTTAGCTGACTGTGACCTGAACAACCAATTAGTCGACTTATCAACTAAGAGAAAGGCAGCCTTAATTCATGACAGAAAATTTTTTGTGGAGGACCTATCGTCGAACCTGAGCCGATGCCGTCTATGTAGACCAGACAGGCGGCGTGGATGAAGGCGGTGACGGTGTCCAGTCTGAGGTCCCACTCTGCCTCCTCCTCTTCCTCCAGGGCGCCCATGGTCATGAAGCCGTCTTCGTCGCGCTCACACACCGTGTTGAGGAAATTGACCCAAGACAAGATGTCCCTGACGCTCAGTATGCAGCGCCGGCCGAAGTCCTGATTGGTCAGCCAGTCGATGAAGTCCAGCATCAGCTCTGCGATGTCTCCGCCTGCGTCGGGGAATCAAAGACATCACTGAATCGAATGGACCGCAGAGAAGGGATATTTTGGATGATTTACTCAGTATATGTCAACGCATTAGGGTTTCCCCATTTTGTTTTCCAACTGTGGTGGTACGAAGCACAATCCCACATTCCCAGGGGAATCCCACCTATCTGATCCATCATTAACATATCTTGATATTCAATAATTGCTTGAAGTTAGGAGGCTAGTTAGGCTAAACCCGGGCCCATATTTATCACACTACTTCTGATCTAGGATCAGTGCTCAGGTCACATGACCATATACACCTCACTAGCTAACTTAGCTTGTGCTAGCCAGTTGCAAGTGCATGTTATACAGGAAAACCATTGTTTGTGACTGAAATATAATTGCTTTCATGTTTTGTTTTTTGTTTTTTTTACATAGTGGGTAATGACCTTACTGTGGTACTGTAGCTCACCACAGTTAGAACACATACAGTGGGAGGGAAACACTGCTTCACATCATAAAATGAATGATGTGGTTGGTGTTAGTTACCATCCAGCACCAGGCCAGTGCGCAGGTTGTGTTGGATGATCTGCACCAAGTCACCGCGGCTGTTGCTCTGAGGGCACCATATCTCTGTGAAACGGTTCCTGAGCGCAGGTGAGAGCTGCACAAACACACACAATCATGTACAAAAGTCAAGCTCTTCCTATATGCGTTAAACAAAGGTTTCCATTGTCCTGTGCAGGGCTGACAATGTGTATAAAAAAAATAAAAATGACCGGATTCATCCTAAACTAGGGTTTTACTTGTCCTGCAATTAAGAAGAACCACCCCAAATCCAATGTTGAATATTAATTTTGCCTTTTTTTTTAATCTAGTCCTGGGACTATCTCTAAATATGATTTTCACTGCCCCAGACACAAATTTTAACATCCCCAGGACATTGGGACGCATTTCATTTCAAGCCCTGGTCCTGTGGATGGTCTCCAGAAGCAGCTCTTACCTCCTTCTTGCCAAAGTCTCCTCCGGGGTTCATAGTGGCGACCAGGCGGAAGTTAGCCACTGCTGTGATCAGCTCCACGTCATCATTGTCCCCGCTGCCCTTCTCTGCCAGCACCAGGGACTTCTCTGTCTCTAGGACACTGAGACAAACAAGACAGACGGTATCAGTCATAGTCAGGGGTTAAAGGCTGCTGGTCTTTTAAATAGAGCTGCCCACTCGTAGTTGATTAGTCGACTAGTCGATCCTAAGCACATCTCTGGCATCACAATAATATTCACCAACATGATTTGGTTTTTGAATAAGTACTAGATTTAAAAGAGGTCCTTCTCTGTGACTGCGTTCATTGGCTTAAGTACAATAATGTAAAAAGGGGAAAACAATTTCACAGATTTCTTAATTAGTGGCCAATTTCAGAGCCATTAAAAATGTATTTAGTCAAGAGAGCCATTAACTACCGTGTGTGTGTGTGTGTGTGCGTGTGTGAGTGAATGAGAGAGAGAGGGAGAGAGAGAGAGAGAGAGTGTGTAAAAGTAGAGACCTGTTGAGTCTCTCCAACACAGAGTCGTCTGCCAAGGAAATCTCATCCATGAGGAACACTCCACCTTCTCTCATGGCCAGTACTAAGGGACCATCATGCCATTCAAACAGCCTGCCGTCCTCAGCATCAGCCTGCAGCCAAACAAGTAAAGGGTCAGTTTCACTGAGGGATGCTACTCTGTAGAGACACAAACTATGTACATTAAGCACCATGAAATACCTGCCAGTAGTGTAATCCATGGGTAGCCATTAGCTTACTTACCGAGACCTGTGGTTGAGGGACGAATCAAGCATCAGAAATCCATAAGGACTACAGTATTCTGTTGTAGATGGTTAAAACTTTCGTTTGCATGTTGTGGTGTGTATTAAAACTTTTTTGTTTCTGGACCTTGTGTGCTGCCTGTCTGAAGCTGCCCGGCTCGCTCGGCTCAGGGCCAGAACTTCGACCACAGGCCTCGATGAGTAGGCTAATGGCTTTGTATCGATAATACAACTGGCAAGTATTTCATACCACTTAATGTAAAAAAAACAACATTTGACTATTTTTCCACTTGAAACAAATACTTCAAGCCTGCATGAATCTCCAAAGTTGGGCTGTGATCAGGTAATTATGCATATGACTTGATACACCAAGTGTCATTGAGATTAGGTCAGAAACGACTGAGATATGGACAACAAAATTATCAGGTCTTTAATAATATCACTGACCACAGCAAAGTGCGGCTGGACCATCCCATTTATACTGCAGTCTTTGACTTGCACATCTCTGATGTAGCTCAACAGTACCTGATGTGTGTGTCTGACTGGTCGAAGCCCTCCTAGGAAGTCTGAGGTCTCCATGTGTAGGTGACAGTTGAGGGAGAAGAACTTCTGTCCAGCCAGGGCAGCAAACAGCTGGCAGATGGTTGTCTTACCACATCTGGGAAGAGAAAGGGAGTTCCTCATCCATTTCCATAACTGAACTTAGGACTGCAATAAGGACAGGGCTTACTATTTGGCGTTATTTCTGAGTCTTACCCAGTGTCTCCTACAAGCAGGACAGACTCGCCAAAGCGCAGCGCCCGTCCCACCAACACTGCCATTCTCCTCATCCCCTGTGTCCACACCACATGACGAAACTCCTCAGGAACACCAGCAATGCTGTCGATGAACGGACCTGCCAATCACAGCATCAAACCTAAGTGATTCCAAATTCACTAACCAATGACAATGGCCTGCTGATCTTTGCTATCATGCAAATAATTTGTTATCCAAGACAATAACACACCCAAAATCTTTTTAAAAAACAAACAAATAAATAAATAAAACTCCTTACAGAAATATACTGTATAGCCAACTGTTGGCCATACCACTATGGATAATCTACATTATCCATGTAAGTCATAGAAGTCTTGCATTTTCAAGGTACAAAATATTTTTGTATACATAAATTGAACGTGTTGACCTTTTGCTATGTATCCCACAATGAGACCCCTATTAAATGCTAGAAAGAGCAAAGAAATGCTTTCAAAATGTTCAAAAGAAAAAAGTTTTATGTATTAAATGTCCACAAAAACGTTGTCTTACTAATGCAAAAAGCAAACAAACAAAAGTTTCAAAATGTATGTCAGTGGTGTTCTTGAATGCGGGCGGGGCCAAAGCATGTTGTGCAGTGTGTGACATCACTGTTGTAGCTGAGAGTTTGTATGTATGGCAGGCACATTCCTGCAGTTGACCAGCTAATGGAGCGTGATGCAGTAGGGTCAACCAGGGGTCGGTCTGCAATGAGGGAGCTAAATGGACATGTTACTGTTATTGGGTTGACCGTGTCGAACTATACTCACTGAACTGGGTGGTGACCTGGCTCTGAGAGAACAGTGTATCTGGGGTCACCGTCCTCTTGAAGTGTTTCTCAAGGATGGACTGGATGGTAGCTGCCTCCTCCGGTTTCCTCACGCGCCCAGCCAGTAGCATATACCCTAAAAGCAGAACAATGCACCTTATGAACGTATTATGATGTCAGAAAAACAAATGCCCGGGTAAGGAATAGAACATCACCGCTATTGATATTTTGAAGCCGACATCTATTGAAAATAGTTGACAAAAGTTGTCTCACAGGAGACTAAATTATTAGCATGGTTAGAAATATAATTTGTTGCACCAATGGACCTTGGGGTGGATGTAACACAGCATGCATGTCCTGTCCAACAAAAAAATAAATCAACCGAGGTAAGTTTGGGCACCATTACATTTGTGATGTTCACATTATGCTTTAGAAATGGATTCTAAAGCATTGGGGATCCCGACCAGAGGAGCATGCATGGGGAGTTTCACCACGTTTCATGCATCGCTGTTGGGGAGGGTTTTCTCTTGTTCAGCCCACCTGAAGCAATATTTCAGATGAATAAGTTTCATAGTGTAGGTTTAAGCCTCACCATCGTCTGCCAAATGCTGCAGCCAATCCCGGGAGGCGTCTGTCTGCTCCTCTAGCCTGTAGCGGTCTGCCCAGCGGAACAGGTCTCGGAGGGTGATGAAGCCATGTTTCCCAGCGAACACAGAGGATCCCCTGCGGAAGGACTGGAAGGTGCAAAACACATTGATTACCTACCAGTGAAAAACACCAGGCCAACATGGGAACACTGATGGTGCGTATGCACGGAGAGCGACTCGATCAACCAGTCACCGGAAGTCCATTCATTGTCAATAGAGGCCAACATTACGATGGTTGTCTAGATTGTCGCCCACAAAACGTTGCCCACTGCTGAACTTTGGCCGATCACAGTCTGTCAACAGCCAATTGGATATCTGCGTTACGTTGTTTCTCTACCGACGTAACAACAGTTCCATGAATGGATGCTCCACCTGCCATTACCAAAAACAGCTAGAATGGATGTGTTCTCATTCTGGCCAAAAAGGAGGAGCAGTTGATCAAAGTTTACTCTGGAACTCTCAGTGCTCTAAATCTTTTATTTGAGAGACTACAGAAATCGGCATCCTTGGTCAAACCTTTGTAGCTCCATGTGACCAATACAGAGACTAAATCAGTGTCACTCTAAATCAGCCCACAACATGTCAGAATAGGACGACACATCGATCAAGTTGCTCGCTGTGTGTACGCCCTGTTAGTGAGCTACAGTGGTCTGTGACATTCACCTGGAGCTCCTGCATGACCTTGACCAGCTTAGTGCAGTAGGAGGGAGGCAGGCTGCATCTCTGGTGGAGGATGGTCTCCAGCTCAGCGCTGGGCAGCTCATCGAAGTGCAGCTCCACAAAGCGGTTCCTGAAGGCCCTAGATAGCACCTGGAGAAGTGGAAGTAGTAGGGGTTGTTTATTGAACCACTTTTTTAACTGTGTGTTTGGACAAAAAGCCTTGTTTACTCTTTTATAGTCTTGTATATTTTATTTCCGTATTACCTTTATTTATTTTATGTATTGTATATATTACCTTTATACAAGAAACTGTTTTGTATCTTTCTACTTTTGTCTTTAAAGCCCCATTCTCTAATTTGTGGGGAAATAGTGCCCTCTATATCTTTCTGCCCCAACTTTCATTTGTTATTGTAATTGTACACATTGTGGGCTAGGAGCTACCACAGTTTTGTTCCTGACTGTGAAACAATATGCTGGTAGGTCGAGTATAGCAAAAGGTGAATATATCTAACTAACTGTGATAATAGTAACACATTTTTTTTTGCGGCTACAGTACCTACCCTGGAAGACAGTTGTTGCAACAACTGTGTTGACATTCTGGAGTGTGTGCTGTTTTTTGTTTTGAGCTCCAGCAATAACAGATTGGTGGCTTTAACTTTGTGTATTACATTTCTTATGTATTACCACTGATCTTGCTGCTTTCTTAAATATCTTCTTTTAATGTTTGTAAAACAGATTGTGTTGAAACTGTATGCAATGTGATATATAAACAAAGTTAAAAATGATTGGTGTGTGGTGATACACTGGGCAACTTTTTGGGCAACATTGTTGGGCAACGTTGGACATGTGGATGTCTCAACACATGTGTACCGATTGCATGGCAACCTGTTGTTTCCTATATCAATTCTATTGTATATTTCTCCCTCTGTCTCACTTAATTTTCTGTTGGCAAGCACATGGCCCCATCATGTTTCTCAAAAGGTTGCCCAGTGTATCGTCACCACCACATGCCCTTCAATTTAACCCAAGTGAACCAATAACACACCTTTCTGCCACCATAGAGACCAGGGGGATTCTGGGTAGCAAACAGCATGAATCTAGGATGAGCCTTGATCACTTCCTGTGTCTCAGCCACAAAGAGCTCCCTGTTGTCATCCAGCAGCCTATTGAGAGCCTCCAACACGTCAGTGGGAGCCAGGTTCAGCTCATCCAGGATAATCCAGTAGCCTTTCCTCATTGCATCGATCAGAACGCCTGCAGTGGAGATACAGAGCCAAACACATTACACTGTGGTTATACAAGAGGCCTGTGTGAAAATATCCATCAAATGGTTATCGAGGTTCTATGTAGGGCTGGGCAATCTATCAATATTTACCATTTATCATCTATCTGTGTCATCGTATTGTGGGTTATTTTGATATCGGGAATAGCAATACACAATTTCATTGTCCGAATTTAAATATTAAAGATCCAGTACAAAGATTTTTTAATTCAGTCAGAAATTGCTTATTGTGGAATATTAATGTCATGAGTATCCATTTTTCAGCTTTAGATGAATCATTTGATTTGTTATAACTGTTTTAGTGCACCCTCTCTGAGCACAGCCAGCTCTCAGTAGATTGAGGGGGCGTGGCCTTCTGTTCATTGAGAGGAGAATGATGTCAAGTTAGTATCATAATACATGAAGCTATGTAAAATGTAAACATATTCATGGGACCAGTATGATCGGTTGCTATGGGAGATTAACATTGGCTAACCTGTGCTTGCAGGTGATAAATAAATTGTCACAGTTGCTGTGGATGTTTTTGAACTACTAAAATGAACTGAACTGTAGCAAACTAGTTTCATTACTTGTTTGTGGACTAGCGACTGTAGCTTATATCCTTTACAACTACTGAGAACTGACAGCCTGACTGATGGGCCAATCAGGTAGCCAGGTAGTAGGAAGCAGATTGAATATCTGAAATACAATGCAGTCCAATAAGAACAGCAATTGTTCTCAATGGAAAATCACAACTTGTGATGTTCCATACCCAAGCAGACATCATAATATGTATCGATCTTTATAGAAGTCATTTAAAATATTGTGATATAAATTTTTTTCCATATCGCTAAAGCCCTATGCTGTGTGACTGTTCGTTCATACCCTCTTTAAACACCAGCTTCCCCCTGTCGTCAGAAGAGTAGCAGCCAATGTACTCCTGGATGTCTGTGTGCTCGTGGTTGTTGATCCTCACACACTGGTTTCCTGTGGAAGCGGCCAACCACCTGATGAGGCTGGTCTTTCCCACCGAGGTCTCTCCCTGGATCAGCACAGGGTGGGTCCTGAGTAGCCCATAAAAGAAATACATAACACAACAATAAAAAAAATCTGTTTGTACTAGGTGTGGGAGAAATAATTAATTCATTTAATAATCGTGATTCTACCTTTTATAGAACGAACGATTTTCTTTGTCCAGTTTTCTGGGCTTTCCGTGTGCTATTTTTCTGCACATTGCATGCTAATTTGAATCCTCTGAACAGTAACTGAAATGGGATCATATCAAAAATTGTGATGCATCAAGAATAGCTTGATAATCGAATCGCAGCCCTAATAATGGTAATTGACTCGTGAGGTCTCTGGAGGTTC
>OMKL01153677.1:0-11494 GCA_900302295.1 Parasudis fraserbrunneri | reverse complement strand
TACCTCAGACTTCACTCGGTTTAGGATGTGCTGAATTTAATCCTGTCTTGTAACCTGTTTAAATAACAAGCACATTGGACCGGTGTCTCCTTGATGCTTTACTGTACAAGCGTTAAGAGACGCCTATCCGGTAGGACCATATACAGATAATGTCCTAGCTGGTTGTCCAAAAGTCACCTTGGAAGGAGACTGTTGGGTAACTTGACTGGCGATGTGATTTTCACTGAAGCTGTAGCTGAGGCCATAGCCAGCTCTTGTGTATTCTCTGACTTAAAAATACCCTCCAGATAGGGATATAAACCCTTATTAAATGTTCTATATTGAATAACAATTTGTATAAATGTTTTTTTCCCACCAAATTGTTCAATAAACTACTGAGAATGGCTTTGCAGCATCTCTACATCTTTTTCCTGATTGAGAATGCAAGGATCTATGAATATGCAAATTGGCAACAAGCACCCATTGATATTTACCAGGAATTCCAAGTCGGCAGCTTATATTCTTTCAGGTGTCAAGGTGTCAAGTTACCACATATTGGACCATGAGGGGTTTGACCTATTAGTGACATCACACATGCAACTCAGATTTCAGGGAGGTACAGAGAAGTTCTCCCTCTCCAGGGGAAGAATGTGAAAAAGGCGCTCTGGTGACAAGTTCTACACAAATAACAATCTGTATAGTCAAAGTCATGCTTCCAAGAGGAGTTAACCGTAAAAAAGTTTTTGAGTGGAGGGGAGCTTTAAAGGCTTAATTACTACAACTTCCTGTTGGCAATCTGAAAAATGTATAAAACTCTTCCCATGTGTGTTTCAGGACAAAGGAAACATATTCAGTGGAATGTTCAGGAAATCTCCCAAAACAACGGAAGCTGCTCAGATAGAAGAGGTAACTGTATCAGTCCTTTCTCCTGATCTATAATAGTGGCATATTATCTGTGTAACATTTGACAATGTCAACATCAGTATCAAACTCAGCCACTTTTTTTTTCACTGGACAAAATGTTTTAATGACACCTAGTTTGTGAAACAACCCATAATACACACAATAGTACATATCTTTCTATGAAGTAGATGTGACGGCATGTTTAGCATGGCAGGGAGTTTGACATAGAGTATATTAACGTTGAGAGACCGATGAATTACAGTAACTGTTTCAAACAGGTCGTATCGTCATATCATATGCCTGATGTTTGTATTAAACTAGTTTATCTGGTCTTTCAGGACAAGCAATCACTACACAGCGACCTATCAGGCAGCATTGACAGTCTGTCTGACAGTTCTAAGGTGAGGTTCACCTACAGAATTATTCACCTGGAAAGGAAGAGGATTGTGGTGGCTCTGGCATTACGGTTATTGGTGTTATGTAACGGGGCCATTGGCAGTAGGTGTAGTGAACTGGTTTGTGCTGTATGATGTCACCAGGAAAAGGGGGGACTTTTCAGCGGAATCCTCCGGAAGTCTCCCAAACCGCCTGCAGAGGGGACACGTGTGCAGGTAACCGAATTCTCTGCTTTTTTAGGGAATTTCTATTGTTTGACCTGATTTATATTTATATATATATACAAATTGCAACCCGCTGAGGTATCAGCCAACATTAATTGATTATTTTCTAATGGTTCTGCATCAGAGCCTTACACGGTATGTGTTGGCATCTAGTGAACTTCATGTGTTACATGGAGGCAACACATAGCCTACTGTATGGTTAATATGGACAAAATATACTGTGATTATTTTGCAGAATTTGCAATTTCGATAACTAGCATTATAATCTTTTAAGGTCTAGTCTTAATTTTTGAATCTACATTTTCTTCCCATGCAATTTAAAACTATTTCAGTGTATTGTGGGAATACATTTATCTGCTATGTAAGTGTATCCTTCACCCGTTGGATTTCCCAGTGATGACCTATGTTATATAGACCGAATATTCTGAGGCTTGAGTAAAGCATGTCTGCCAGATTCTTATCAATCTCACTTCCTTTCAGTTATTGTGTACCTTAATCGAATTGTGAAAGGATGCCCATACTGCAGCCTTCACAATATGGATATTACCTTCTTTCATATTGCGATATCAATATGAGTTTGATATATTGTTCAGCCTCGCTGTGTGTGTTTGTTTGGGGACCAGCTCTACATTACATTTATATGCTACATGCCCCGTCTGACTTGATGGTTTGTCCTATTTGTATCTTCAGGAGAAGGAGCCTTTAGACCGTGAGCTCTCAGCCAGCAATGATAGTCTGTCTGAGAACAATACTAAGGTAAGGCACTTAAGATAAGACTCTCTCTCGGCCCCCCTCTCAGTCTAAATATCAGCTAAACGGGAATATCACTCATACATACAAGCTCTTTGTATATACGTACATTTTTTTACCTGGACAGTTTCGTTTGTAATTCTACCTCCTTCCTCACAAGTATTGTTGTGACATATGCTGCGCGTGACCAGCTGAAAACATGCATCACGACAACACCTGCGATGTTGTTGAAGGTGGTAGAATTACAGACGAAGCTGTCGGTGAAAACAGTTTTAGTAGTCTGTACATACAAAACTGCTTATAGTATCTTAAGCATTCATTTGACTGTCCTAGATTGATTCTCAGAGTGATCGGCATTGCTTTCGAAAGCCTTCTTTACAACTATCAGTTAAAGCAGTATCGGTTGAAGCTAGTGCTACCTCTACTCAGTCTCCTCCTACGACAGTCAGTCCATTGTACAGATGAAGGGTAATGACACTGAGCAAAACGTCTGTGCATTTCAGGGAAAAGGAGGCATGTTCCATGGAATTTTCAGGAAATCTCCTAAACCCTTTGAGGGCCCCCCACCAGAAGAGGTAATGTGTTTTTAGAAACATACTGGGCCTTGGCCTTTGTATTCTTGTACATATCTTACATTTTCTTTTTACGTCCTATATCGCTTTTTCAGTCATCCGTGTTATTACCTCAGCTCCCTATTTGACCTAGACCTCATTACAGTTTCACTCCACTAAAATTCCCACTACTACGGGTGTGTTTACTCAGACTCTGTTAAAAGTTTTGTTGGGTTTCAGGACAAGCGGTCGCTACACGGTGAGCTGTCTGCCAGCAACGACAGCTTGTCAGAGGACAACAACACTAAAGTGAGTCTAAATTACAGACCTGCCTTTCAGACCTTTGAGAAATCCTCTCCAGACGCCCTGCAGAAAAAAACGAGATGAGTCACTGTGACAAACATGATGTAAAACCCGGATGTGGGCTTTAGATAAAAGATGACCGTAGGATTTAAAACAAAAATTGTTGTGTTCGTGTTTCCATCAGGTGGAACGTTCTCTGAAACGGCATTTAGACCGTGTGATTCTAAAACTGTTGAAACCAATACTAATAAAGTATTTTTAGGTGGAGCGGCAGCTCCTTTAGGTGGGGTTGGCCCACCACACCCATCGGTGTAAAGGAAACATTGACATAGGACGGTACGTTTGATTTGACGCTCCTCTGCTCTGCTCTGCTCTGCTCCTGCTAGGAGAAAGCAGGCTTGTTCAGTGGACTACTCAGGAAGACCCCCAAAGCACAAGGAGAGGTACAGTTGAGTCCCCAAACAGAACAAAATGAAAAAATTTTGTTTGCTCCATTTTGTTTTGACAGTTAACATTTCGAAATTCGGTATTGTGTTCTCAACATTTTTCAATACCGGGTTGTATCGACATGATTCGGTCGATACCTCAGTGATGTCGTTTTTCGATACCCTAGACCCTAATAGATTTCCAATTATTTCATTTATTTATTTTGTCATTTATTTATTTTCAGGAGAATCTCTCTGCCCAGAAAGAACTCTCAGCCAGCAATGACAGTCTGTCGGAGGGCACTACAAAGGTGAGGTTTAAGCCACTGATAGAAAGGTATCTATCTATAGTCTTAACTGTGAGTTAACTTCCTGAAGCTAAACGGTTACTGTGTATTTCAGGAGAAAGGAAATATATTCAGTGGAATGTTCAAGAAGGCTGCCAAACCTGCAGAAGCTGCTCAGACAGAAGAGGTAGGTGTCAGTCCTTCTCCCGACCTATAATAGTGATTGATGAAATACATAACATTTGTTAATATCAACATTAATATCAAACTCGCCTGCTTTGTTTCACAGGACAAGCAGTCTCTACACAGTGATCTCTCGGGCAGCAGAGAAAGTCTAACTGAAAATAACAAGGTGAGTAAGAGTGCAAATCCAGTTTGATTCGTTTATGTCGGGGTTTTTTTTGGTCATTGATTATCTTGAATTCAGAAGCTTTGATTAGAAAGTCTTTTTGCCCGTCTTTGCCCAGCAGGAGAAAGGGGGGCTATTTAGTGGACTTCGCAAAAAGACGCCCAAAGCACATGGAGAGGTACAGGTGAGTCTGCATTCCCTCCAGTGTAACACTCCAAAAGATATGAGGAAAAGTAGGTCAGATGGTGACCAAGTACAAATGGAGAAACAGCCTCTTTCCATGACTAAATGAATACATTTCATGAAGATCCACAAGTAGATCAGTAAATCACAATCAATTGAAAAAGGCAGAACAAAAATCAAACTTGGCTCAGGTACAAGACAATGGATTTTTTTTTTCATGGGGTTTCCAACTCTGACCTAATAGGTCCCTGTGTTTTATATTGTTTGAAGGGAGGACTAGCAAAGTAAGATTTTCATTGTATGGCAAAACTGTCTGTTTAACTATGCACTTGACAATAAAAGAATCTTGAATCTTGAATCTTGAATCTTGAATGATTCTACTGTTGTTTTGTTTCAGGAGAATCTCTCTGGTCACAAAGAACTCTCAGCCAGCAGTGACAGCCTATCAGAGGGCACTAACACTAAGGTGAGTTGCTTTGTGAAGCAGCTATGATCCCATTGGAAGCCACTGGTAGACAGGTATAACCAAAGATACAGTATTATATATAGGAAGATGACTCATTCCAAACTGTGCCAATGAAATGAAAATGATCATAGTTCCTGTCTCAAACGAAATTGTTTTTGTTTGTTGTTCTGATCTTATCAGAAAAGGTCAATTCAGTGTCAGAATGTTCAGAACACCTTCACCTTGTCTTGGAATGGTCCAATTTTGACCTTGATTTCAATGGGACTCTGGGGTTCTGACCAAACCTCTACATTTCCTGTTGGTATGAATGGAACCTGCACTTGTCCTATAGTCACCTAGATGGGGGTTGGTGGGGGGTCAGTGAGCCCACCAATGTCTGTGCCCTGTGCCCCATGTGATACATTCCAAGAAATGAAAACAAGTTGAATCGTCTCATTCTGTGAAAAGTCTCTTGTAGTATCTATGGCTCTCATCACCCTGTAAAGTAACGTCCTGAAACAAAGTTCCTGTGTGTTTCAGGAGAAAGGAAATGTATTCAGCGGAATGTTCAAGAAGTCTCCAAAGCCCACGGAAGGTCCTCAAACAGAGGAGGTAAACATTATAATCTCTACTTTCTCACTCCATGCAGTTACTTTATTACTGTAGTGAAGAGGTCACTCTCTCAACTCATTATAGCTTTAAGAGGGTGTTAAAAAAAAAAAAGTGAACCCGTCCTTTAATATTGTCTCTCTGCAGGACAACCAGGACAACATTTGTTAAAGGGGCTAGCCGATTTATAACCTGAATGCTATCATTCTGTTGTGAGGAGGACATGTGATAATCAGACATGACACTCACCAACGTGTCCTGTGTCTCGAGAGCTCGGCCGCATGCCCCCCCCCCGAGAAACTCCGGCGGATGACGTCACCCGGAGGAGAGCACACCTCTAGTGAACTGCAGACACTATTTCCTCAACTATTTCTTCAACTTTCCTCAAGTTTGGCCTACTACCATTGATAATGGTTGAGGAAATGGCTTCTGCAGTAAATTAAGAGGTCTGCTCTCCTCCGGGTGAAGTCATCCGGCGGGATTCTGATAAAAAAAAATCTGCGAAATGCCTTTTTAGCATGAATATTAATATCTAACTCACCTGCTTCATTCTACAGGACAAGCAGTCTCTACACAGTGATCTCTCAGGCAGCAGTGGAAGTCTATCAGAGAATAACAAGGTCGCTTAGAGTTCAAGTCCAGTTTGATTAGCTTTGCATGTAGCTTTTTGTCAATCAACTATAATGTTGAATTTAGACGTTTTAATTTGAGCTCCAATCATGACTATGGTTTGAAAGTCTTATTGCCTATTTTTGCCTATCAGGACAAAGGGGGTTTGTTCAGTGGACTTCGCAAAAAGCCCCCCAAAGTGTCTGGAGATGGGGCTGATCCACAGGTGAGTACAGCCAGTATTCCCAACTTTGGGTTCAGGACCCCATATGGAGTCCTCTAATGTGAAAATGAGTCCCTAGGAAATTTCCTAATCAAACTGCACTTACGATAATAATATCTGATTGGCATTTTGAAATGAAAAAGTATTGCCAGCAGGCTTTAGACTGCACTGAAACTACACTGAAAGCTACCTAGTCCTCCTTACCTGTTCATATTCGTCATTGACCAGCTCAAAATTATGACTCGATTTCTGGACCTCTGAGGAAGAAACATTGTTTATGCACTTGGCACAGTGTGAAGTCGGCACAGTTTTCATGTGTTTTTAAAGGCGTGGTGTCAAAGGAATTTAGTGACCTTATGTGATAAGGGGCCACCTGCAACAGAGGCTTGGGAACCCCTGCTCTACAGGACTTGAATCTAACATTTATATTTCTCCATTTCAGGACAGTCTCTCTGGGCAGAAAGAGCTATCGGCCAGCAATGACAATCTTTCAGAGAATAATGCGCCCAAGGTGAGTTGTGGAATGTTACAATATTTGTAGATCAGACAAAGGTCAAAGGAATAGTTCATTTTGTTTAAAAAGCCTATCTGATTTTGTCACAAACTGGAAGTCATTTCAGTCCATCCAAAAAAGCACTGGCACCAGTGTTTTTTGCTTTTGAGACACTGGAAGTAGAAATTCTTGGCATTAGTTGTCCTCTGTCCAGGGGCTTTTTGGTCATCTCTCGGTCTGGATTAAAATCAAAGGGAGATCGAGCTTTTGTGGTTTTGTAACCACGCCAATGCCCTCGCCTCGTGAAACTCACATGACACATTCCAGGAAATTAAAAGGAGCTGAGTCGTCTCATTCTGTGAAAAGTCTTCGGTATGATAGCTTTATCTATGTCTCTGATCACACACTGTGAATTCACTTCTTGAATCTAAACATTTGTTCTGTGTGTTTCAGGAGAAAGGAAACGTTTTCAGTGGAATGTTCAAGAAGTCTCCAAAACCTGCAGAAGGTCCTCAAATGGAGGAGGTAAAAGTGATAATAGTGGCTGATAAACTACACATTTGCTGTTTGAATTAAGCATTTATTAATAAAATTACTTTTTTTTTATTTTTTTCTATTTCAGGACAGTCTCTCTGGGCAGAAAGAGCTATCGGCCAGCAACGACAATCTTGCAGAGAATACCGCCCCCAAGGTGAGTTGTGGAATGTAACAATACTTTGTGACTCATTGAGCTCACTTAGCATTAATTGTTCCCGTCTGTCTTAACATTTATTAATTGTTCCCGTCTGTCTAACATTTATTAATTGTTACCGTCTGTCTGACATTTATGGCGTCTTTTAGGAGAAGAATATTTTCAGCGGAATGTTCAAGAAGGCTCATAAACCATCAGAAGGCCCTAAAGTAAATGAGGTATTTTTTCACTGAAAGTATGCCGTGGATTTACTGGTGTGAGGAGTGGTCCCGATACTGTTATGTACAATATAATTTGGTATTTTCTGTTTTCTGGTTTCAATTCAGGAGCTACATGTGGACATGGACACGAAAAGATCTGCTAGCTCTGAAAATCTCTCCTCGTCTAAGGTACTTCAATCATAATATCTCTCTCTCCTTCTCTCTCTCACACACACACACACACACACACACACACACACTTACTCTCCTCAGTCCTCCACCTTCCTTTTCAATTATAATGTTTTGAGTGCAATTTCAGAGAAATGAGTAAGAGTGGATTACATGTCCAGCAGGAATAGAGTAAGTTCTGCTTCACAGTACTTTACCTCCTCAGCACATCAGAATGACATGCTTCGCTAGCAGCATGAGAAAAGCTACAAGTTAAATGAAATAGGAGGGCAGTGAACAGCCAGTGAGTAAGGACACCAAACAGACCCGCTAAGGGTGAGGAGTGGATGTTAGCAGATGTGAGGGCCGAGAGTGAATCAAAAGACAGACTTCCAAAATAGAGATGGGGCAGGGACATGTCCACAATTTGGACCAGTGCCGGGATATATGCGGGCTAGGCTGCTTTTAGACCAGTGGGCTCTGTGAACCGCCGTGCATTGTGGGACCCCGTGACGGGCACAAATAGATGACGAGTGGACACGTTCCAAAACACCACGTGCCAAACCTCAGCCTCTATCTCTATATTGAGATCCTCAGACCAAGTAGAGCGTTAGTTATCAGAGGCTGGAGATTGGCACGTGAGGAGGGTGTAGCACAGCTTTGAAATGGTACCTTTGAGGTGAGGATTAATATTAAGAATGGCGTCAACCAAGGTGGATGGGGGAATAGCAGGGAAGCGGGGATTACGAGTCAAGTCTCGGATTTGTAAGTATCTGAAGAAGTGGGTCCTCGGTAAATTGAGAACACGAGTTAACTGATCAAAAGACACATATATTCCATCGATGTAAATATACTTTACAGAGATGATCCCACGGTCTTCCCAGGATGCAAAAGCCCTATCGGTAATAGAGGGAGGAAACTGAGGCTTGGAGTGTGAAGGGGATAGAAGAGGCATTGCCTGGAGTCCAAAGTGGCATTTGAGTTGAGTCCAGATCTTGAGACAGGTTTTAACTGTAATATTACTGGAGTAGTTTGATTATGGTCACGCCAAGGATAGGCAGAAGAGGGACATTAGAGAGGAAGAACTGCATGAGACGTCCTCGATCTGCAGCCATGGAGGGGGTTGACTGTTAATACAACACCACTGCAATATAGTTTGGGGGTTTGCAGCCCAGTAGTAGAATAATAAGTTAGTTAGTGCCAAGCCACCTATTTCTTGGGATTTTTGTAAAATGCCTTTTTGAATTCTGTTTTTTTTCTTTTCTTCTTTTATTCCATATAAACTGAGAAATTGAGCTATTATGTGAATGGAAAAAGTTTTTTGGAATAAAAACAGGTATGCATTGAAAGAGATATAGAGATTTGAGAAGCACATTAATTTTTATACAATTGATCCTGCCAGCAAGAGAAAGAGGTAAGAGAGACCAACGATGGAAGTCTTGAGTCAGTCAGACAAGCAAAGGGGAGAAATTACATTTAAAACAAATCTGAATAGTTCTTAATTACACAGATGCCCAATAAGTAATAACCATAACCATAAGTTGTTAAGTTTGGCCAAAAGAGCCAAGTGGTGTTCCCAAGGTCGCATCGGAAAACTAACACCACCATTTCATTCCTCGTTGAAAAGTACACAGCCCATTGAAGACCACCTGATGATCAGAGCCTGGGAAATAATTTGTATAATTATTTTTGAGCTGGAAAAGTGATGCAGAGCATACTCTATTTCTTCTGGACATGTACAGTCACTCTTGCTCATTTCTCTGAAATTGCCTACCCCATCTTTAACTTGTATAGTAACAAAAATGTGTTGTTGTTGTTGTTGTTGTTAAGGAGAAAACAGGAGGCGGTGCTGGCATATTAAAAAGGTCAGCCAGCATTGACAACATGTTGGATAATGAGGTCAGTTCAATATCAGTGATTATGTTCAAATGAGAACATTGTCAAATTGGATCACTTTTCATAACGAGTCTAACACTACAATAACATCTCTGGCTGTCAGGAGAAAGGAGGGCTGTTCAGTGGTTTTCACAAGAGGACCCCCAAAGCATCAGAAGACGGGACCTCTGCACAGGTGTGTGTGTGTGTGTGTGTGTGTGTGTGTTCTTCAGGAGAAAGGTATTTTCAGCAGGATGTTTAAGAAGGCTAATAAACCAGCTGAGGGGACTACAGCAGAAGAGGAAGATTAATGACAAGTTACAGTGTATTTATATTAGCTGAAATGGTCAGTTGAATCCTCTTAGACAAAGAGACACATCAATCCCATTAATCTTCCATTTATCTGCATTTTTGAGCATCATGTACATTCAGAGCTTGTGCACTTTAACTTGATGCAGAACATTTTACACTCCAAATTATATGGATTGACTATTCATTTGCAATTGTGTGGGTTGTTGTAAACATTTCCAAACTCAATTGAGGGGTTCTTCATCTGAAAGTGCCTAGTATCGATTTCTGATTTATTTTCAATGAATACCTTCTGCCCTGTTTCCTTCTTTTTGTGTTTGTTCAGGAGTCCAGTATGGCCATGGGCAGGAAGTTGTCTGCCAGTTCTGACAATCTGTTAGACGCTGCCACGCAGAAGGTATCTTGATGACAGATCTCAGTCTACGTCTTTCCTATTCTCTAATTCTATTTCTATTTTTATCTTCAACACTTGTTGGACATTACTTAATGGTGTGTGATATATGTGACTTAGTAGTAATGTGATTTATGTGATTCGTGATCTATGTGAGCAAACTGTGCACCGAATTTCCCCCACGGGATAATAAAGTATTTCAATTCAATTCAATTCAATTCACTTATGTTCCTCGTTTCAGGAGAAAACGGGAGGGCTGGCCGGCATGTTCAAAAGGTCTCCTAAACCAGCCCCACGCTCCATCGCTGCTAAGGTAGGGAACAGTTTACCTTGTGACGACGTCGGTGTTAGTGGTGGTGGTAGTTGTGTGTGAAAGCTTCACAATTATGTTCTTCAGGACCCTCTCAGTGACACGAAGGAACTGTCCGCCAGCTGTGAGACCCTCACAGAAGACGAGGTGAGAGTTGTGTGATGACACTTCCAGACATCGAACTTCAACATGTGCAGTGAATGGGGGAATGCCATCAAAGTGCCCGCCGTGCTTTGTTAACCTATCCCTGAATTCTTTTTCTCCGAAGGACAATCTGTCCGCGAACCGTGAGATGTCAGCCAGCAACGACAGTCTGAGTGAAGCGACGACCACTGCCAAAGTGAGTCTTGAATGAGGTTTTACCCCTTTGTCTTTTACTGGTGTCTTAAAGTGACATTACATTCTTTCTTTCTTTTTTCTTCTTTTTTTTTTGTCACAGGAAAGGAAAGGAGGGCTCGGGGGAATTTTCAGGAGGACACCCAAAGCAGCGGAGCAACAGGTATATCCTCTTAGCAGCGCTGTGCCAGAATGTTCCACTGTTCAAGGTCAATACTCGCATGGCAGTTGCGTAGACCGAATTACATGAGTATTTACAAAGATAATTGCGATAACATAACCTATCATAAATGGAATCTACGCTAACACAAGAAACAAAATGAACTGGTGTAGAGGAGGGAGAAAGTACTGTTGGGATGTTGAAGGGAACTGAGTCTTCTGATGAGTTTTTTATCTGTCTTTGTTGGAAGTGTGGAATGGGGAATGGGGAATTTCTCGTGCCTTTCAGTTCTCAGTTGCAGGAGCTGATGGTTTCTTGTTGGGCG
>OMKL01153672.1:7877-23073 GCA_900302295.1 Parasudis fraserbrunneri | reverse complement strand
TGAAATTAAATTGGCTATTGCTAGTAGTGTTAAAAGTGTTCTGTTGCCTTGACACCTTTTCTTACCTTGGGTGTCGTACTTTATGTGCATGTAAGTTTGTTGGTATTGTACAATATCTTCACCGACAACAATGCCTAGGAGTAAAAAGGATAATAATTGTCTTCTCTTCTCTTCTCTTCTCTTCTCTTTTCTCTTTTCTTTGTTTTCTCAGTCTTTCCTTTACAGTGTTTGACATGTCAGGTCAAGGCAGATACAGAAACCTCTGGGAACACTACTACAAGTAAGGGCTGGTAGCACAGGACACACACACATGCTTAGCCACTCCATAGAGTCTTACAGCCTCACAAATGCTACAGGCCTTGTTCCACTGACAGTCATCAATGCCTTTCTTAGGGAGGGCCAAGCCATCATATTTGTCATTGATAGTGGAGACAAGCTGAGGATGGTAGTGGCTAAAGAAGAGCTGGACACACTTCTAAACCATCCAGGTAAATCTGTATTATCCCTTTGTTTTTAGAAGCAGGTCCTAGGGTTGGGTGATAATTCAATATTATCCATTATAATTTTGTATCGAGATCATTATTGCGATGAAATTATGATATCATAATATCGTTGCACACAATTCTGTCATCTAAATATGAATGATCTATCTATTGTCTATTGTGTGATTTTGCATACATGGATAGATGTGATATATATCGATACCGGAAACATTTCAGATGATAAACATGATGTGAATTATTTTCATATTGCCCAGCTCTAGCATATCTGAGTAATGAATAATCATGCACCCTCTTATGACATTTTTACACCACAGACCACGTTGATACATTCTATTTCTGTTTATCACATGTCCTCCTCACAACACAATCATAGGATTCAGGTTAAAAATCTGTGAAATGCCCCTTAAATTTTACTATTACTACAGCTATGGAAGCAACTGGAATGTCTTGCAAGTGGTTTTGAGAACAATGCCCTATTACTCTCTTAACTTATACAATCATTGCTGACAAAAGCAAACAGGAGGATTGTGCTGATTTCTCTCAGGTGTGAAAAGTTTGAATGAAGACTGGGCTTGATTCGTGTTCAAAAGGATAGGCTTCTAAAAACATGACCATTTAAAATCGTTTTGCTTTGGGCATCCTGGTGGCTCAGTCTTCCAATGCAGTACTCTGTGCTTAAGATTGTACAATTTCAAATTCTGGTTAATGCTATGCTGTCACATCTGTCCTCTTGTTTTATTTTCTACTCTACCATGCTGTGAAAATAGATAGATAGATCTTACTCATCTTTGCTGTATAAGTCTATGTTTTTTAGTGTGTAGAAAATAAGATATTCTTTAATTTAGAGTTTTCATTTAGTGTTATTTAAAATATTATATGATGTTCATTAGCTTAACTGAAAGAGATTGTTAAATTGTGGCACTAAACCTTGCCCATATTGTCCTTATTGCGTTCATTGCAGACATTAAACACAGGAGGATCCCCATCCTGTTCTTTGCTAACAAGATGGATGTGAGGGAAGCACTGTCGTCAGTCAAGGTTTCACAGCTGCTCTGTCTGGAGAACATCAAAGACAAACCATGGCACATCTGGTACAAACATACACACATGCTAATGGGGTTGTTCCAATTATTGCTGAATAACTCATCTCTAGCGTAAAACTGTTTACACACAACCACACACACAAGGCTGGTAACTAACAACTTTTCCTATACTTACCATAACAATGTTTTGGTATTGGTGTTAGCCATTGGTGTCACTATGTTTGCTTATTTCTGCATAGTGTAGTCCCTAAACAGTCTTTGAGTTGCATACATTGGGTATATCTCTAAAGCTGAGACTCTTGTGGACTCAAAGAGCCCAATTGCATAACGCTGTGATTATCCTGGAGGTCACAATAGGTTATTTTTTACAGTGAGGTAAAGTTTTAAGAAATAGTGTCATAACATTGAAAGGGCTACTAGGACTACTCATCATCATCGTTACACATTGATGCAGTTAAGCTCTTTGGATCCACAAGAGTTTCAGCTTTACAAACATACCCAATTTATGCAACTCAAAGTCTGTTAAGGGACCACAGTATGCAGAAATAGGCAAAATTATGATTAAAACTAGAGGGGCACTCTGAGAGATACCTACATCTGCACCCTAGTGGGCAAAGCATCTGACATGTTTATAAAGGTGAGACTCTTGTGATTCCAATAAGCCCAATTTCATTAAAATATTTTGAGGTGAGATGTCAAGGGCCATACCGAATTTTCCCTGTCAAAATGTGTTAAACTTTGGAGAATATTTCCATCCCTTTCCCAGTAAGCTATGAAATGGGTGCCTACAGATTCCTCAAGATTTCTAATTTCAGGTGATACCTCTATGTTCCCTCTAGCTTTAGAATTGAGCCTGCTATAGTCGCTGAAAGACTGTAATCTAGGCTGAATCACCAGCAAGTAATTCGGTTCTAGAGGGATAATGCTGAAAACACAAGATGCAATAAACAGACACTAAGCTACTTTTGTTGAAAGGTTATCATATTGCAATCTATTCATATGGATCCTACAAACAATTTGGCACCACAAAGATTTTGCCACCTTAAGTGCTACTGATATTTGGGGCCAGTTGCATAAACATAGACTGAGACTGAACACTTAAGTCCACCTTTTAGTCAGACTTGCTATAGACATCTAAATTTACCTGTTGCATAAAAATGACTCACTAGTTGCTAAATTAAGACTGACTTGGATAGTCAGATATGCTCTGAATTGTGGGTAAAATAAGGGGGGGAAAACATGGTTACAATAGTCTTAACTCAAACTTAGCCAGGGGGAGGGTGGCAAATTTCTCCCTCAAAATAAGTCAGTCTTAAAGGAGCACCAGTAATTAATGTTTATGCAACAGACTGTCTTATTTACAGGGATGCAAACAACTCGCTTTTTTTTTTCTTTCTTTTTTTTCTTCTTTTTTCTTTTTTTTTAGGGGGGTAGGTGGGGGTAGACCATGGCACAATAAACATAACAAGCATAGTATGTAAAAATGCATAGACAAATGAGATGCTCATAAAAGTAATGTCTGCCCTGAACAAAAGCACACTACAGTCAAAACATTGCTCATCAGCTGATGAACTTGAGAGAGGGAGAGATAAAGACTACAGCGAGAGAGAGAGAGAGAGAGAGAGAGAGAGAGATGAACGAACGTGCTCTCAACTGCAGCGGTGGATGTTTGATTTAAAATATAGCAAAAGCAATTGACCGAAAGGAAAGTTGCTGGAAAGCTAAAGAAATAGACAATGATATCAAAAATAAATTCCACTGGGAATGGATGTTTTGGGAAAGATGTTTTGCTTTGAGGTACAGATACTGACAACACCGACAGACAGGACAGCCGGCGGCAACTTGTGGGAGAAAGTTGATGGGGTAACGTTGCATGATGTGCTCTCGTACAGTAATGTTAACGTTAGCTTTCCTACTTTGTCGCCATTCAGTGCTCAGTCTACCCTTCAGTATAATGCAGTGCACGTAGGCTTGGTAGAATTAGGTATAGCTATTACTAATGTTAGCTGTAATGTTAGGTGGCTAGCTAGCTAACATCAATGTTTTGTAGCCGGGGGACCAGCAAGCTAACAGGTCACGTTAAATGACGTCATTAGCAGCAGGGCTGCGGTTGCATCTTATCAGCTGAGCTGAACTAATCATTAAATGCAATGTAGGCCTATGGCAGGTGTCTGAGAAAAAAGGAGAGAGTACTAAAATGAAGTCAGAATGGAGAAATACAGTATGTCAGCAAAGCAAAGATGAAGATGCCTATCAGTCAATCAGACCCCACCCCTTACAAAAAGTACAGAAAACAAAGCATGCTGTGGGAAAGACAAGCAGCACTAAAGAAGCAGCACTAGTTTGTTTACAAAGATCTGCAAGAGAGGAGCATAGACATGAAAACTTTGTTTACAGACTTTCTGAAAGAACACAGTTTGCCATCTATTACATTTCCGGTATAGAGTTGTTCTAACATAACTGTAAAACCTGATTAGCCTAAACTATCTGAAATCGTGCTAATTTTCATGAATTTAAATTTCGCTGCACACATATCGCGCTATGTAAGATTTCACTACACACTACACATACACTACAGGCAACTCTTTCTTTTTTCACCCTACATGTGTTTGCATCCATGTATTTAGACGGGTCTAACTAGAGAATTTCAGACTAGTCTAAGGCTTAGATCAGTCTTAAATTAAGTTTACTGTATGCAACTGGCCCATGGACTGATACTGTACCACGGATGAAAAATTCATTAATTCATGATTGTAGGTTGATCTGACACTTTTTGAAAGGGGTAATACTTTGAAATCAACTCCTTATATGTAGGTCAATAAAATATGTATAATCATAAAATCTCTGTTGGCAGGGGGGTGCAGAAAACCTTTGAGAATCAGCCCCAGGACTAGGATATGGCAGAATTGGAATTATGTGGCAAAGTCTTGTTCTAATGTGACCTCTTCATATGTTGCAGTGCCAGTGACGCTTTGAAAGGAGAAGGTTTACAGGAGGGAGTCGACTGGCTACAAGGTATGAGGAGAGCAATGTACTGTATGATGAGAAGTAAATCCCTATAAAACGAGAGTCATGATTCATGTTGACTCATGGTATTGGATTCACAGCTCGATTCATGTTCACTCATGGTATTGGATTCACAGCTCGATTCATGTTCACTCATGGTATTGGATTCACAGCTCGATTCATGTTGACTCATGGTATTGGATTCACAACTCGATTCATGTTGACTCATGGTATCGGATTCACAGCTCGATTTTGTCATGATATTTCATGCAATCTCAAGAGAGCCTCTTAAATTACTTATTTGGCTTCAAGATTCCCCCATAAACGATTGCTATGTAAGCCGAATTAGGAACAAACTTCCCTTCGAAATGTACTTAACAGGGATGCACATCACCACTTTTTAGTCAGCTGTGTTAACTATACCATGAAGTGACATTTGTTTTTGACTTGTTACCTCATGTGTCTGGATGTACTGTGCAGCTATGTATCAATGCTTGCCAAAAATGGACAAAAATTGCATTTCCTTCTATTTCTGTAACAGAATTTGATTCTTTTCTACTCCTGGGAAGTGGTTACTGACCCATCAAGGTACTCAGAAGTGTAAAAATAAATCTCCATCAAATTGAACATGATTGTTAATTTTAAAACAATCCTACTTCCCACCTCCAATCATACAAAACTTTCTTCCTGGAGGCTGACACCACTGTCACTCTCAATTTTGCTCTTATCTTTGGTCAATACACATAATAAAGTCCCTTTTAATTTCTAGCTGCTGACTGTGATTTCTATTGTTATTTTGAAAACTGATATCAATTACAACTAACGACAGAAGCCCTATTATTTTACAATGCCATTGCCATAACCTAACGAATCCCTCCTCCCGCACTGCCTGATGTTTCTTCGTATAGACCTGGGGAGTGAGGTTCCACCTGTGATTTGTTCCCCCATTGTAGCCACGCATTGAAGATCAAAACTAAGTATTACAGCCAAACCGTATTGTGTAGGTTCATAATCTTTGACGGAGGTATAGCTTATTTAATTCTTAAACTGTTACAACAAATAAAGGTAAATGTTTTAATTTAATCTTTGAGAAAATGTGTTTTATATCGTAATCTTTACTCATTTCCATGGTAATTACTACAATACCCATAAGCCTTGCCAATCTTCGACCAATCATAAGAGCATAATTATTTCGAGGTTTGTATCCCTTGTCATTCAGGTAATCATGAGTATATAATTCCAATAGTGTATCCTGTCTGTTGTTTTGACTATTGTGGTTTTTGAATTCTCAGCTCTGCAGCGTTCGCTCGAGGCTGGTCTTCAAATGGTGAGGCTTATGGGTACTGTAGTAGTGACCATGGAAACAAGTAAAGATTCAATTGCATTTGGTACACAGTCTTGTACCCATGACCTTTTTCTTGTTTTTCTCAAATGTAAAATGTTGATTTATTATAGTAAAGGTGTTCTCCTCGCTCTCATGATAGTTGTTCTCTGCTTGAGAACAGACTCACATGTTCAGAAATGCGATTTGTATCCCATTTGAAACCACATACAAATTTCTGTTTATATCCGATTTGAAATAATCTGATTCCATGTGGTTTTGTGCAGAAAAACTATCCAGCTCGTATCAAAAAATGTGCTGCCTGTGTGAACAAAGGCAAATATGATTTCACCAATTACAATTAGTTTAATCTTTATTAGTTTAAGAGTGGACAGACTTAAGCCAAAGCTAACATTACCCAGCTAGTGCTAATAAGGCTAATTTTACTCTGTAGGGTGACATTTTTAATCATGAAATGTCTTATTTTGGTATGTTGTTCCATGTCCACCCTGGACATGATATATACTCACAAACAGGCTTATTAATCTGTGTTGTTGACCAGTCAGTTTGTCTGAGCCTTCTGTTGGTGATATTTTAATGAGTTATGTTTTCGTATTGCATCATGTTCCAACAAATGCCTTAATTGTCCATCGTCATCGCAAACAGCAACAAACCACCAGATATCACGCCATTGGTTTTGAAAAATATTTCATTCAGTTTTCATGCTTTCTTCCCCATTGCTCTTTTGCCACTCTAACCTACATTTATTTGGCTGAGACATGGTATGCAATTCAGTCTGCAGAGAGCAGCCTGATCCTTCAAACATAGCAACGTTAACATTATTTTCTTTTAATGTGTTTTATTTTCTCATTTGAATCGTTCTATAGAGCAGATTTCACAGTGAGTATTGGGTGTTGTATCTGTCTTGTTGCCAGGTAGTATTAGAACATCCCATAGGTCGTTTTTACACTGCCACTCCCACTGTGCCTCTGTCTGTAGAATCCTAACTTAGCAGAGAGAGCTACTAACATTGAAATGGCATTGGCCAAAGATTTGACCTTTCCTTATGCCACTGAACCAATTGTATATTCCCCAAAGCGCGAACCCCTTTGCTTTGCTGCTGGAGTGGCCGCAAGCAAAAAATTTAGTTGTGATTTACACATAGTAATAACTGTAGATGTGATTTTTTTTCTTATTAGGAACTGTTACTTCCATTTACATTTTCCCACAGAGACACAGCGCAGCCATGGGTATAGAACCACAGATCCAGATCCAAATTCTACCCTAAAGCCATGCAAGATTAGACCTGCGTCTGATTATCCAGTCTATTTTGTAATAGCAGAGCTGTGCACTCTCTCTCTCAATTCATGACTGGTGTCTGTCACCCAAGGCCACATACCCATCTCTAGCAGTCTGTCTGCCCCTTTCTAACATACAGCGATGCAAACGTACAGAAGGCTGGGCTTCACTCTATCTTAAAGTCACCTGTGTGCTGCTGTGTACCCCACCACAGATGCCATGGGTCTGTGCAGTATTTACACTTGTTTAACTATACAGAATTGGAGATAGAAAAGCCTCAAACCATAGGTACTGGTAAATACTAGGGCTGCAGATATCGATTATTTTAGTAAGCGAGTATTCTACCGATTTATTCCATCGAGTAATCGGGTAAGAAATACATTTGCTTTATTTAGAGCAATAATAAATATACAAAAGAGAAAATAAGACAGGTCTCTTAAAATGAACTAATTGGTTTCCTTTTTAGAAAAATCTAAATTGTTATTGCTCAAATTGCATACAATATTATCTGTCAAAAGTAAACCCATTTAGTGCATTTAAGACTTGAACTTTTGTAGGAAAAATTTTTCTCAAGATGTCTGCTCACTCGTCTGAATTGTCCCCCTCCACATAATTTTGGGACTACTGTCTGTGGCACAGAAGGATCTGAATGATATTTTCTTTTGAAAAAGGAATCACTACGTTTTAATGCCACTGCAAAGCGAGGGCACTGGAAAGAGAGAGAGGGAGAGCACTGGCTGACTGATTTGTTTGACAGTTGGGCGAGAGCCTCGCGTTGGCTGGCTCTAGTTTCTCTCTTTCTCTGCCTGCCTTACGTTAAATGCTAATGTTAATGTTACCTTGTGTCTGGTCCGCTTCGCGGTTCTATAATACCTCCATGCCGTGGACTGGATGCTTTCTACAGAGATGCTGAAGCATTGATATTGTGCTATTGTGGTAGGCTAGTTTGGTTTTACAATACACACTGTACAGAGTTTTTGTTTGTTTCAGCTTGAAATTATCCCAAACTTTGGACAATTTCTGTTGTTTTCTCTGGCTTGTCTCTTCTCGTCGCCCCTCGCCATTTTCTCTCTTCTTTCATTTGATTTTGCAATCCACACCATCTTCTTTGGCGTAAGTGTATTCTGCGGCAGTAATAATCATCCATGCAAAACACAGTGCGCTGTATGTAGTTATGGTATGGATTAAACCAAGCTTTGATGCAAAGAATTTTCATTGATTATTTTTAGTAATCGAGTTACTCGAAGAATGGTTTCAGCCCTAGTAAATACTTTACATCAACTGCAAGAGATATCTCAACATTCCAGACACAGACATTCATGTCTTTTCATAATACCTGTATGATATTGAGATACTTGAGAAATACCTGTATGCGTTTCTATGATGTGATATTTGATATGCGTTTCTATGATGTGATATTTGACACCTGTGTTTTTCAGATCAAATCAGAACGATGAGAACGTGAGGGCCTAGAGAGACAGACACCATGGAGAATTGATGCATCCATAGCAACAAAGGAACCCCGTACTGACACCCAAAGTAAATGGATACACATTAGCTACCAAAAATTAGAGCTAAGGTCAGCTACCAAATGTTGCAGCCAATGCCACCTGCTGTTAATCAAAGACCATCTTTGATGAACACTAACTAGTGTTAGCTGTAACATTTGGTAGCTGACTTAGCAGCTCTAATGTTTGATAGGAAATGCTTGCTTCGTCTGGGCCATAAACAAGTCTTGTGTCAAAGAACCACTTCACTATCACATGGAGGTAATTAAAGGGGGAATACCACACATTAATAATTCATATATGTTCTTCCTGAGACCCAGGACAGTTGAGTCAGTATTTGTGTACATGCACCACTAGGATGTAAAATCTGGGCCTGCTCCATAGACAATGCATGGGGCTAATAAAATGTTTGCGCGAGCTCTTACATCCAAATTAGGTTTTAATTCTGGTTCATACCTTCTAGTGTTACAAACCTGGCTCAGGACTTGCAACAAATGAGAGTCCACACACTAATGAAAGGTGAAAAGTATTTATTAAACTAAACATAACCCATGATGAAATATGGGAATGTTCGGCATCACTGGTGTAGAGCGTGTGTGGATGAGTGAAGTATGGGTTGTAGAAGTAAAGGAAAATAACACAAAAGCAAACTAATCTAAAGTTACGGCCATGTGAGGCCTGCTCAGCAACAATGAAGAAACTGAGGATAGCAGCCCTTTTATATCCTTCCACTCCATCTTCAGGTGCAGCCAACAAACTTTGACGGTCCTCTTAACACAGGCACTCCTGGAAACACACTCCCTCGCATAAAGATGAGGGCCCAAAAGGATGCCTCAAAAATCAATTTTTTTTAGAGAATTCGACCAGCTCTTATCATGGCTGCCACTTTGATACTTCTGGGTCATTTCACTCAGTTAGGAACCTTCCTAAGCAAAAAAGACTATTTGACCGCAGCCCTAGAGTGAGGTAGATAGGAGAGAGATATAGAGATAGGGCCTTCCCACTTAGTAATGCTAGGATATAAACCTCATTTGGGTGTAAGAGCTCACACAAACATTTTGTGGCCTAATAAAACTACAACCTCATTCATTGTCTATGGAGCAGCCCCAGATTTTATGTCCCAGTAATATCACTGATTGGAGGGTTCTCTCTCTGTTTTCTTGCTTTAGGAGAGAGTTTTTCACAAATACAGTCTGAACTGTCCTGGGGCACAGGAAGAACATACATGTATGTGAATTCTTAAAATGGGTGGCATTCCCCTTTAATGTAGCTCAGCTCATAAACTATTTGTCATCATATTTTTTGGATGGGCTGTTAATGAAATTGTAGTGATTGGAATATGTAACCGAATGAATATTCTCTTGAACTAAGTCGATCTGGCTGGTTTTGTTATTTGAGGTTGAAGAGAAATCAGGAATAGTTGTTTCACTTAAATGGGACTTGTGATAAATCAAAGAATGTGAAGCTAGTCATAAAATAATACAATACTTAATTTACAGTTTTTTTTTTTTATTAAATGCCTTATGTCATTTTATTTGGGATTGCTCTGCACAAGGTTAAAATACTGTTACACAAAAGGAGGGTCTCGTTTAATGATGATAGGCATCCTATCAAACCAAGTGAAACTAAGTATTGTTACGTTTATGACTGATGAACCCATGCTGTCTCACTAAAGTCTGTTTTCTAGGTACTTGTAAATACTTGTGCTGTCATAGTTTTACTTACATTTTTACAACTTTTTTGTTATCAAACTACATGTATTTAAGTCCTCAAAATTGTCCATAATCCAGTGTTTGTTAGCGTGGCGTATCTAGACCAGTGATTGGCAAGTGGCAGTCCACAGGCCCCCATATTCCTTAAAGGGAAATACCACTGAATTTAAGAATTCACATAGCTTTTTCTAATGGCCCCGGACAGTCTAGTAAGTGTTTACAAAAAGACAAAACAAAATTAGCATGTCTCCCCCAAAATAAGCGTGCAGTGAACCGAGATTCTGATGTTTGATGTCATACTGATATACAGCCTGGAGTTTCTCCATTGATAATGAATGGGAGACTGACTTTGTGGACTCCCACAATGTTTGTCTGAACATTTACATCTGAATGAGCTTCAGGATCCATGTGCTCTCTGCATAATTTGTGATGTCATCAAGAGGCAACATCTAGAGCTGCTCCGTTGACAATGAATTGGAAATTGACTTTGTGGAAGGGGTTTGAACTTTTACATCCAAATAATCTGTATTTCACTGCAGTGCTGACAGGTATGTACCAGAAACTGTGCCCATATCCCTGTAAAACCCTCCTGAATACCATCACTTTGGGTACTGTCCACAAAGTCAGCCTCACATTATTCACTGTCAGTGGAACAGCTACAGGATTTGTCTTTTAATGACACCATCATGAGAGTCTTGGCTGTCTTATTTTTTTTATTTTGGAAGAGACTTGTTCATATTCAAAAAGCAAGAGTAAGCTTTCCCGCATCACTTTTTTAAAAATAAACTATAAATACAGTGTCCTCAAGAATTCTTGGCACCCTGGGTACATGTGAACATGATAAGCTGTGAAATAATGTCATTGTTGTTCATCAGCTTGATCTTACACTCAAAGTATGACATAAATCTAACCTGTAATTGATCTAAAATTGTTACAATATTTTTTTTATCAAGATATATATATATATATATATACATACATATTTTTTTATTTTTTTTATTTTTTATTATTTATATTTTAATGGGATTTTAGGTATACAGTGGACTCTCCATCAGGATGCTGAAACACAGTATGGGATATGTAAGTGACTTCTACTGTAGGTGTAACTGTCCAGTCCCCAAGGGTTCATAGAATATATAAATCATCATCCTCCTGACTAAGATAAGTGCAAATTCAGTGACTTTTTATGTCCAATTGTTCTATGGAAGTCAATGTAGAACAAACTTACAATAAGAGGAGGGTGATGATTTAGATTTTCTTTTAGATTTCTTTCATATTTTGAGTGTAAGATCAAGCTGATAAACAATGAAAATATTTGACAGTATTTTTTGTTCACATTTACCTAACGTGCCAATAATTATTGAGGGCACTGTATATATCTATAAAGAAATATTTCAGTTTTAAGGTTGGATGTTGCGTAGTGTGATTAGAACCTATACACAGAAGAAATTGCATAGAAGCAGGGAAATTGTGTTAAGTCAGCGTTTTGTCCAGTATTTTTGTAGCAGTGGTGTCTATCACTTATTTATTTTGGTTTTGGTCCCACATTTGTCTCTGTTTTGGTCCCAGTTTTGGTTCTAGTGGTTCTTATTTAAGCTAGGTAGTTTAATATAATAATTAAAAAGAAAACAGAAAAATACGGATTCTAAACATGTGTAAACATTGGAACCTTTTTGTGTTTTAGGGAGAAATTATATTTCAGAATAATAGGCAGAATAATATATATTTTTAAGATTTCACATTTTCTCTGGAAGTGGTGGTGGTTTTCTCACTGTAATGGCCCATATTATAAGGGAAACGTCAGAGATTTTCAAGTAAGCTCGCTCAATGCCATTACAGCATGCTGAGTAACATTATAGCCTTCTTGTATACCTGTCCTTCAGAAGATCCCTGCGCATCAGTTTCCAAACACCCAGCATAGCATTCAGTGGTTATAGCAGTCCTCTGGATGCCAATTCAGACCCACTACATTTGAACCAAAGCCCCTAGACACAGCTCTGCCTCTGTAGTCTGACCTATAAAATGTTGCTAAAGGGTTGAGTCAGAACTGTCCTCTCCTTCCATACTATTTAGCAGCACTGTCTGCTGCGCCTCGATTTTAGCGCTGCCGCAGATGATTGTGAGCGGTTGAAGAAAGTCAACCAATCCAGAACGTTTTTTCCCCCTCTATTCCTGAATGCAAATGTGTTCAGACAGTCTTAGGCTTCGGTTACACTTGTCATTTCAATGCGCCTTTTGTGATCAGATGCGCCAGATCAGAACACAGACCTGACGTCCACACATGACACTTGAATGCGAACTCTGTAGTCGGATATGTGTTCAGACCTCATGTTCCCGCAAAACATACGTAATGGTGAAATAAACCTGGTAAAAGGTGAGAGAAGCCACATTCTTGTTTAAAATGTAATGTCTGCTCGTTTCAACAATAGTTTTCATCCATCTTCTCACTGGATAACAGCTTTCTGTAATAACTGAATAACTCTATGGAAATGCATGTGCGTGGACTAATATAGCCTCAATATTCTATTTCTATAGCCTATCCTGTCTGTCATCTGATGGGCCAAACTTGAAAGCACTGCTATACGAAGAAACATCAGGCAGTACGGGAGAGGGAGGGGGGGTTGTTAGGTTATGGCAATGACGACGTAATAGGGCAGGCCTGACATTTAAGGATCTTTTAATAAATGCCCATTTTCAAATCACAGACAGGAACTACAATCATCCCATCATCAGAAAGCAGTCCATCACAAATAAGTCCTCTAATCAATGTAAGTTTACTTTAATCTTCACTCCAGAGTTTGGAGGAATACATCTTTTAAGAAGACATTTTTCACCTCTGTATAGTTGTGCACGAAACAATGGATACAGTAGGAAAAATACAAATTTATTGACACTTTAGAATGAGGAGAAGAGAGAGACTGGTGTCAATCGCTGCCCCAATTGAGAACTGCGTGTGAGAGAGAGTGAGAGGGAGAAAGAATGAGTTTGTATGCGTGCGCTCCAGCCTATTCCATTTGCATTTGCCCAATATAATAACATCATGTGCGACATTAAATATTTAATCAGCTGCGCGTGAGGCGAAAAATACTGAGACTATTATTAAAAGTTGAATGAATAAAGAAGAATAGCAATAATCATCCATCTTCAGAGCACAATGTTGGTAGTAGCCTATGCATACGGGGAGACTCCAGGCAGGATCCGTGGGGCAGAGGACATGATTTTAATGATGTAGCCAGGAGTCTGTCCACATTGTGCCCAGATTGTTGTCCACACACCTATGAAATCCGATCAGAATGCAAGCCTGACCACCTCGGGATGTGGTCTGGCTCATCGGATCACAATTTCACCAAGATCCGATCTGGGACTGTCCAGACCTGACAGTTAATGCGCCCTGGTGTGATAGGATGATAAAATTTGCATTGAAACGACAAGTGTAACTGAGGCCTTAGAATGCCAGTGAAGAGCAGGAATTGGCTATAGCAATATCTGAAATATCAAATGCATTCTCTTTACTCACATTTTGTACATCAAATCTACATTATATCACACTGGCACTGCTGAGAGTAGTTTTAACAAAGAAGTCTTATGTTGTAACCTCTGATGTGAGATTCTACCTGTGGAGGAGTTTTCCTGCTTGTAGGTTTTCACATTTTCAAAAGCATTCCCCAGGCAAAAAAAAAGAAAAAAGTCAATGTTCAAATAATGCAATACTGTGGTGATTACAGATAGACCTTATTCAGACTGTATTTTCAGATTAGTTTTATATATTGTATTTATTTAATTGTATTGTTTGTTAAAGAATAAAAGTGTTGGAACAGAATAATTTTCGTTGTTGTTGGTCAATGGGCTCTGGACATTTCTTGTGCTATAAAATTTAATCTCTCTCTGCCCCCCCCCCCATTCTGTATCAAGCAGCATGTTCAACAATATGTGTCCTGCCAGCGACAGCTGCTTGTTAGTCACTGTTTTGTGCCCCATACATTTTATTTGGTTAGCTACAGAATTATCCTGATCATTCACTAATATGCATATTAAGCTTGTTTATGTGGTTTTCGATGTATAATACAACCATTTTTTGTTGTTTGTTTTGTAGTGAAAGTATTTGGTAATGTGGTTCCTTGATTAATAAAGATGTTTATGTGATTAGGACCATCAACACAGACATGGTGGCTCGGCTTCCGTGTCAGACAAGCGTACATCTTGAGAGGCGGGGAGCCAATGTGCCAGCCATCTGTCAAAGATACAATTAGAAGTAAATCTAGAAATCTCCCACAGGTTCAAGATGTGTTCATCCGTGTATTTGTCATATCGGTATATTGTGGTTGCTTCAAAAAGAACACTTACACAGTGTTCCTTTCTTCTAAACATAGATTTTTCAGCTTTATGAAGATGTAGAAATCAGTGATGTCACCTTCCATGTCATGATATCAGTCAGTTCAGCTCATCACTCACTACCTCTATGTTGAAATCTGTCAATGGAAGCCTAATTAAAAGATCACACATCGCTCTCTCCCTCAGGTGTTTCCTGCAGTATCTCATTGGTGACGTGTCTTTTCTTCATCTCCTCATTACAAAGTGTCCTCAGTGAAAAGTTGGCCAGGTTACTTTAGCCAGTTGATAGATATGCACAATTCTAGACCTTGTGTGTCATAATTCCGGTTCCACCTGTGTCTCCATGGTCTCCCGTGGCTATGGGAAATTGAATGTGTTATCAAAAGATTGTCCCTGGTTCATGCAGGCCCTTGGCCTTGCAGTACGTCTTGTAATGTTGATTTCTCTCTTTGATGAGGTGGGGGGGGGGGTT
>OMKL01153671.1:6597-32509 GCA_900302295.1 Parasudis fraserbrunneri | reverse complement strand
GGCAAACCTGGAGCCCCAGGTGGACCTGGCAAACCTGGCCCCACTGGCGCCACCGGCAGTAGGGGAGACACCGGCGCCACTGGTGCCCAGGGACCCAGGGGAATGCCCGGACCTTCTGGAAGCCCCGGACCTGCTGGCCTCTCCGCTACTGGCAAGCCTGGACCTGCTGGTCTGCCTGGAGCGATGGGACCCAGGGGAGAGCCCGGTCTGAAGGGACATCCAGGTGTACCTGGCCTGCCAGGGGCTAAGGGTGATAGAGGGGTGGGATATGCTGGACCTCAGGGTGAGACAGGACCTGTTGGACCTATGGGCCCAGTTGGAGCACCCGGCGCAGACGGAATTGGAAAGCCAGGAAAGGCAGGTATGCCCGGTGAGCCAGGAAAGTCAGGTAGCCCAGGTAGGGATGGTGCCCCTGGTGCCACGGGACCTCAGGGGCCCAAGGGCCACACCGGTGCCCCTGGTGTTGGTCTTCCAGGTAAACCAGGTGAGAACGGAGCCCCAGGTCTGCCCGGTGCATTCGGCCCCAAGGGCCACCAGGGACCTGCTGGAGCCACCGGTGCCCCTGGAGTCCCCGGCTATGGCAAGCCAGGAGCAAATGGACAGAAGGGAGATAGGGGATTTACAGGTGCCACAGGTGCCACAGGTGCCAAAGGTGAGCAAGGTGCGATGGGACACACTGGTGCTACCGGTGCGACTGGAGCCACTGGTGCCACTGGTCCTCAGGGCCCCAGAGGTTTCACAGGTGAAACTGGCGCTCCAGGCTCCAAGGGTGACACAGGCGCAACCGGACCTCAGGGACCTAAGGGATACAAGGGAGATCAGGGAGCACAGGGTTTCGCAGGCAAACAGGGTTATCCAGGTGCAGCTGGCCCCACTGGCCCCAGAGGAGCCACTGGAGCTACAGGTAACAAAGGTGACATGGGTGCCCCTGGAATCACAGGTGCCCCAGGTATTCCCGGACCCGCTGGGCCCAAAGGTCTTCCCGGCCGTCAGGGTGAGGCCGGACCCGCTGGTTCTGATGGTGCTCCCGGTTCCAGAGGACCCGCTGGGCCAAGTGGTCCCGCTGGCGTTCCCGGCCTGAAGGGACACCCAGGTCTCCCTGGTGCTCCCGGCCCTGCTGGTTTGGCTGCCAAGGGCATCCCTGGACCTCAGGGTCCCCCTGGTCTGCCCGGTGCTTCTGGTAATGATGGATCGCCCGGCCCCATTGGACCCCCCGGCCCACCTGGTCCCCCTGGTGAGGTTGTTTTCGAGAAGAGCATGGGCGTTGGCGTTGGCGTTGGCGTTAGTGAGATCATGGTCAAGTCCCCCATGTCTGCTTTCACCGTCGCCCTGACCACCGCCTACCCTCCATCTGGTGCCCCCATTAAGTTTGACCACGTAGTGTACAACGCTGAGAATCACTATGACCCAGAGAGCGGCCTGTTCACCTGCCAGGTGCCTGGAGTCTACTACTTCTCATACAGCATCCACGTTAACGGAGCTCACGCTCTGGTGGCTCTGTACAAGAACGGCCAACCCGTCATGTTCAGCTATGACGAGTACAACAAGGGCTTCCTGGACCAGATGTCCGGTAGCGCTGTGCTCCAGCTGGACGAGCAGGACACCGTCTACCTCCAGATCCCTGACGATGAGGCCAACGGTGTCTTCGCCGCTGAGAATGTCCACTGCTCTTTCTCTGGGTTCCTTATTGCTTCGACGTGATACGGCGTAAAAAAAGGGGCCCTAAAACCACACAACTAAAATCTGCAAACTATTTCTCAAACTAAAAAGTAAACTCCCTGTTCACTTTTCCACAGCCAAAACACAGGCAGGTAGTTCACTCTCATCTTTGAGGAATAGGAGCATCTCGACTTGAAAAATCCAAGAAATGGGTGCTTAGAAGAAGGAAATCTAATTTATGAAAAACAGGTTATCAGGGATGGGGAGGCAATCCACAAAGTTACCAGTGAGTTTTACCTTTTGTAAGTGGAGACAGCATGTGAAATTGAGGTGTTAGAACTGTGTTGTGTCCTGAAAATTCTTCTCCACTCTTCCTTTTTTTTTCTTTTTTTTTTTTTTTTGTCTGTTTTTTGTACAACCTTGTTTCTTTGGTGACTAATAACCTTATTAAAAGTACATGAATACTTTCTGTGCAACATGTTGTACCTGTTGTCCTTGTATGTGACTTGAATATTGTGAAATAGTAATGGTCAAATTGACCATTATATAATAATGATACATGATGTAACACACCAGCAAACTGTCATACAAATACAGACTGTTTACCAACAACATTGTTATATCCCTAAATATGCATTATGTCATGTAAAGCATAATGACCAAAATAAAAGATGTCTTACCTAATGTTTTTTGTCTGAGTAACACTTTTTCTCCTGAAGAATTTTAAAGTTTACTGAAAACACTGGTACTTACCAGTCACATAATATACAGTACATATACAGTATGTCCTACTATAAAAGTGCACTGAAGAAGAAAACTGATAACTCATTGAATGTATCACCATTATACTATTACATATTATACTATTACATATTTTGTACAGAAAATTACATCATATGGTTAAGACTTTTACTGGTTTTACTGGTTGTTGTCATGGGGACAGTCATCTTTAGAATGCAGCATGATTCAACCATTCAGCATACCTACTAGATCAGTGTTTTTCAAAGTTTGGGTCCAGACCCACAAGTGGGTCTTGGGAAGATTAAAATGGGTCCCCAAATTATTCTCTGGAAGTATCATATGAGGTCAATGTCCTCTCCAGTACATTGAAAAATAAACATGTGGAATAAAACACTGTAGGTTGATAGCAGTGATTATCATTAAATGATAACCATGGCCCATGAGCTGTGGCATTGCCCCATGTTGTATGGCAAAACATGTCAAGAGAATACTATGGATAACATTTGACGACAAGATGTTATACAAAATCTACTAAAACACTAACAAAATTCTTAAAGCAATATATCACTTCTGTAGAATTTTGTCAACTTTTAGCCCTTTTATATAATTCTATGCTTTTAGCATGCACGCCTCCATAGAAGTTCAGGAGCAGTCAAGCTTCAACATTGAAGGGAAATTCCACCCATTTTAAGAATTCACGTATTCCTCCTGTGCCCCAGGACAGTTCAGTCAGTATTTGTGAACACGCAGCACTCTTTCCTAAAGCTAGAAATCAGAGAGAACTCTTAAATCGGTGATGTCACTGGGATGTAAAATCTGGGGCTGCTCCATAGGCAATGAATGGGGCTCTGACTTTGTGAGGCCATAAAATGTTTGTGTGAGCCCTTACACCCAATCAAGTTTTTCATTCTGGTTCAGACCTTCTAGCCATGCTAGAATATAAACCTTATTTGGGTATAAGAGCTCACACAAACATTTTATGGCCTCACAAAGTCAGAGCCCCATTTGTTTTCTATGGAGCAGCCCCAGATTTTACAAATCCCAGTGACATCACCGATTTGAGGGTTCTCTCTCTGCCTCTCTCTGATTTCTAGCTTTAGGATAGAGTGGCACGTGTTCACAAATACTGATTGAACTGTCCTGCGGCACAAGGTCATTATGTGAATTCTTAAAATGGGTATTATTCCCATTTAACTGCACTTTGGATCTGCTGTCACTACTGACATTCAGGCTTTCATATCTCCAAGCTCTTCATATCAATCACTGCAATCAGGCAAATATTACTTTGAGAGAATGATGACCTAGCACACAAAATGAAATATTATTTTGGTCTACTTTGCCCTGTTTGTGTTAAAAACAGCATTTAAAACGTGGTCTTTAAAACAAACGTGAGTGGTTACAACAGGTTTCCAGAGTGGTCGGTATTGGTGGGAGACCATTATGGAACTCCTAGAGGTATGTGCACTAAAAAGTAAAAATAACCACAATTAAAAAAAAAAAAAAAAAAAAAAAGGGGGGACACATTGCTGTAAAGGTGGACAATTCTGAGGGAGGGGGATTTGTTTACATTTACTATACATGTAATTCTCATTCTATTTATGTATCTAGAAGATATTAAATATGTTTGTACAACAATAACAACAACAACAACAACAACAGTAACTTTTCAGGTAACTTTCTAGCTTAAAACAATGCTCCAGGGACAAAATGCTCCTCTGTTATGAAAATATATTAAAAGATTTTACAAAAAAATTAACATCTGTATAGTGCACCTGTAAAGCAGCACATATTATTATCTTTTATACCAACAGAAACAAACCTTTGAATAGCCAATTTACTTAAAGTTGTATGGGTATTCCACAACATTTCGAATGTACATGATATCTGACCCAAAACTCTCCTTGTCTTTAATAGTGAATTTACACATCACACTCAATCTTTAGAAAATGAGATTCAAAGACATTACCCATCTCAAAATGTAAAATGGACTGGTTCTGGTTCTTTGTCTGAAGGACTGGAAATGTATAATGACAATAGTACACACAGTGGGATCTATGATCTATGAAAAAGCTTACTCATTACTATACTGCTATATATCAGAAGCTAATCCCAATGTATTAGGGCCAGTGATTCCTTATATTGGGCGTGAGGTGGATAAGTCAGAAGAAAAAAATCCCTCTCCACATTACAGTCCTACCGGTGGCGGCCAACGTTTATAGAAGCTGTTTTCCGCCGCAGGACTGAAGTTGTGTGCTGAATATAGTCGGTGGGACAGGGGAGTATCCTTTGGCCCAGACAGACACTGTTTGATCATCCCTGGCTAAGAGAGGTGGTGGTTAGGTGAGGGGGGGGTGCATGCAGACAGTGTAGAGAGCAAGCTGCTTGAGGGAAACTGCAGGGGATTGCCAGCTAAAAGCTAAAAGCCACAAGCGGCTGCGGGGACTGCCCTTCAGACACAGACCTGTGGTTGGGGCGGGAGGTGGAGCGGAGGTGGGATGGACAGGAACACAGAGAGGGCAGTGCCCGTCACGTGGTGGCAGACAGTGGTCGACACCATGGCCCTGTCCCAACCCCCGTAAAAATTATTGTCTGGCCTCAATTTGTTTTTAGCACTGAACAAAGAGGTATTTATTGACCAGAGCATCATCTATCCAGCAGTGATGGGACTTGGAATCAGTTCACTTTCAATTCAATGACTTCAGGATAAGTGGGGTTTCTTTACAATTGAACTATAGAAAAACGTTTGCAATGAAAAAGTTGTCCTGTCCAACCAATTGACAAGTCAATAAAGATGGGTGTTCTATCATCAGCAAGTAAACAGCAAATTCTGTTTACATTTTTAATTGATATGATTTAAAGTGAATGAACCCAGCTATCCAGTCACATTGTCAATGTGTAACTAACCTAGGTCATATTGTAATACTCCAAGATGGAGAGGCTATTAAAGACTGAGCAATGGAAGACAGGATATATTGCTTCCACGCGAGGGACATGCAGTCAGAGGTGGGTAGCCTCAAGATCCTATCCAAAAAGGACACCCAGTCTAGGCAGCCTGGACAGAATTATCCGTAAAACACACCCTTCTTGTGGTGGCTGCATTTCAGTGCAGAGGGTTAAATGTGGGAGCAGAGCAAACAGATGGTTTAAAAATGAGCTCCGGTTCAGCTGTGGGACGCTAAAAACACACCGTAGAGGAGTGTGCTGCCATCTTTCTTATACTTAAAACGTGTGGCGTTTTCATGAGGTTTTGGATATCCTAGAAGGATTCTCAGCGTGTCAATGGCAAGCACACCCATCAATTATAGCCGCGTCTGCAAGTTGTTGGTTTAACGACTGAAATATGTGAGAGGACCTCAAGGCATCACGAATGTTTGTTTCAAACACTAGTATTTACAGTGTGAACGCCTGGGCTCTGTGATTGAAACAAACAAACGCCAAAACACACAATTATGTTGCGGTTATTCTCTAGAGGAGATCGTTTATTTCCCCAAGGTTAATAATTTGAAGTGCAGCGTGTACATCTCACTTTGTCCCTCTGCAAATTATGTACCAAGGTAGGAAAGGAATTGTGACAAACAAGTGTTTTGTGGAATGTTGACTGAACCGGTCTGAACAGATACGGAGTAAAGCTCAAAAATAGAACCTAACAGCAGCATGTTGGTTTTAATTTCAATGTATGTCCTTTGCCTATCCTCACAAACATCCAAATGGGTTAACTGACGTACAACTTGGGAAATTCCACCTCTACTTAAAAGACTGACTTGTGATTTCAACAACCACCACATGGGGGTGCTGCAAAGCAAATAATCCTCAGCATTTCCTCTTCTATACCGATCTCACCCACAGAACAATTATAATGTTGCACACCAACGGAGGTTATAAAGTGTAATCACAAGCGCTTTTGATGTTTGTTACACCTTTGAATAAATGAGCACAGATTGTCAATTGACACTTTATTCCTTTATTCTTTCACAGTGCTCACAGAGGGAAAAAAAACTGAACACCTTCAGAGAAAAATTGTAATACCATTTGTAGTCAAAAGTTTACATTCCATCTCAAATAGGGTGAAGCTTCACTATATACAAAAAAAAGAAGTTGACGTTTAAAGATTGCACTGGCAATATCTGAACATTTCCCCAGTACTTTCTTGTTTGTAATCAAAATACACAATTCTAAATCATGTAGTCATCACAACTTGATGCAAATTTGCTTAAAACATCTCCCAATTTTATTCAATCTTACAAATGGTGAAAAACAAGAAAACTTCATTTACAATGGGTAATCTGTTAAAAACTTCAGTCATTTAGGTACATCTCAGTCATAAAACCAGTAATATCAAAGTCTATACAACGTGCATTACTACAGAGTCTGGAAATGGTGAATCTAATGGAAAGTGATGAGCACCTATTGTTCTGACAATTAACTAAAACTAGTTCATTCAGGAATTGTATTGTGTCCACAGGAGCATTGATCTTGAGTTGTAAACAATTGTGCACTGCAAAGACAACATGTAAGACTCGGTTTAGGACTTCCCTTTAAATATCACAATGTGTCAAACTTGCAGGCACAGCTTTAGCTGCTACATCCAATTGCCCAGCACCAAATACTTCATTTAAATATGCCAACTTCACCAACCTTGTCAATACAGTTAAGTCATGGTTTCATGTAGAAAACATTCACACTCGCATTCACACTTAAAACACACGCTCACGTCACAAATGCAAACACCAAGGAGCAGTGAGGAAGCAGGTCCACCGGCCACCACAGATCTGCCCCGTCACTGCCAAGGACATTGCAGTCATTATGGATGAAATGGTTGTAGAACAGTAAACAAACACCAACAAAAAAAATAAACAAAAAAAATCCCTGGTTTTAGACAAGTCCTCGCATTCCTTCAATCAGACAGGTTCTTAAGACTCTACTTCCGTTCCGGTGTCTTGTTCCATATGCAGGTTTATTCAGCGGTGGCTGGGGCCTCTGGACTGGCTGCCGTCTCTGGCTCTGCGGGTGAGGCTTCAGCTGGTTTCTCCTCTGCCGCCTCTCCCTCTGCCTTCACCTCCTCCACCTTTGGCTCCTCAGCTGGGCCCTCCTTGGCTCCTTCCTCAGCAGCCTCGGCTGGCTTGGCCTCTTCAGCGGCAGCCTCCTCCTTCTTCTCTCCTTCGGCGGGGGCCTCCGCTGCCACTTCTTCTGCCCCTTCCTCAGACTCCTTCTTGGTTTTCTTGAAGGACAAGCCGCTGAGCTTGAAAGAGGGTTTCTTGAAGGAGAAGCGTTTCTTCTTCTGTTTGCCATCCTCACTGGTGGAGGGGGTGCCTTCCTCCTCTGGCTTGGCAGAGGCTTCTCCGTTAGTGGCTGCAGGCTCCTTCTCTCCATTCTCAGCAGCCTCTACCTTCTCTGCTCCCTCTTTGGGAGCCTCCTCAGCAGGAGTGCTGCCGTTGGTCTGAACATCTGCTTTGTTGGCTTCCTCTGCAGCTGGAGAGGCATCGCCATTCGTCTTGGCATGGCCATTCTCCTGCGAGGGGAAAAAAAGAGGAGAATTTACTATGTAATGAAATACAGGCACTTTAATCTGTTGATTGCCCACAATCACACCACCAGGAGGCCAAAAGATGGCGTGCATATGAAAAAATGAATGCAAGAGTGCCCCCTGCGAAATCTGGTATGATGTGTTATTCAAATTCGTCGAGTAGTAGCCAATGAGAAAATAGTCTTAAAACTGCAGCAACATCTGTTACTAGGAGAGTGACGACAAATCACTAGCTCTCAGTAGTAGGCTAGTTGGTTGGTTAGTCTGTTACAACTATAACCCACCAGGCGGCGTTGCACCTTGGCTCAGCTAGTAGAATATGGACGCAGGAATTTGGGAATTTTGAGTGGCCTGTTGGATCAAACAATGCATTTTATTCCACATTTAGCACGTTTTCCACTTTCTAGTATTACCGTTATTGCTCAAAATTCGCTGAATCTATGAAATGTGCGAGAATTGGAGCAAGCGCCTATTGCATCTGGCAACAAAGGCGTGGTATCGTGATTAAAATGGCCATGCCACAGTGAGAGCGGCTACAAACGTTCCCATAAATCCGTTTATCGTCGGATAAAACCCAGTTATAATGTTTACGTAGCCCACAACTCACAAATCTGCATTAAGGTTACAGTGAATTAAAAATGACAATTCCATCCACCCTGTAATAAACAAACTAAGTATTTCCAATAGGGATGCCTGGCCTCTATATTAAATAGCCTACCAAAAAAGAAAAAAATATCGAAATATAGCTAAATGATGCAAGGCTTTTCTAAAAACAAAGCGCTCTTGAAACAATGTTCCATTTACAAACAATGTAGATGGTAGCTATTAAGTAGCCAGTGAAAATAGATACATGTGGCCACTTTCCCTGAATACCGGTGAGCGTGGGGATGCGCTTAATTGAACATGGAGTTCGCCATTGGCGCAACACATTGACAAAATTGAGACAATACATTCTTCTTGAGCAATGGAAATTATTCAAAAAATATATATTGTTTTTACCTGCCCGTTTGGTTTAGCTGCAACAGCTGCATCTTCTGCTGGCTTTTCTGCAGCAACTTCTTCTTTTCCAGCGGTTTTGGAGATATGTGATCCCATGCTTTTGGTCCAACAAAGGAACCCAACCGATGAAATAAATGAACAAAGACCGCAAGCTTCCTTCCAAAATTCAAGTCTAACGTAGAGACCCCTTCTCAAATCTAAGCCGAGGGATCAAGCAAAAACCAGAAATACCACACCGAGCAGATAAAAACTTGCAAAATGCCGCAAGATATAATTGAAGGAACGCAAATTCTTCCAATTTTTTTCTCGAAGAGAATTTGTAAATGGAGAAATTGCCCCCGCCGCAAATGAGATGCGGAGTACAACGCCCAAGTCCGCTGATGAATGGGCATTCCAAGCTATGACGACAAAGCAATCCTGTCTCGTCCAATCACAAGTCTTACTAAAAAAAAAAAGGGTGGAGGGTTAGGGAGAGGGGTGCTGTGGACAATGGGAGAGAAACAGCAACATGGGCAACAACTTGTTTTTATATTCACCCAAAAGTGCAGAAACCCGATATTTAAAGGAGTTACACAGATTTTATAGAGTTCAGAAGATGTTCGTATAGAGCTTTTTTCTGCCTAAATTCCAGAGTGGAATGCCTCAGACACATCTGACAGGACAGTCTGAAAACATGATTTATTCCTACTGCCAGTTATAAGAGATTAGAGGGCTACATCACTCTAATGAGATATTTACAGAATAAATATCTCTTTTAGGCTTGCCTTCAATGATCTATCAAAATTAAATAAAGATTGAATGAACGGATGAAAATAGGCTATATTTAGATTCAACAAATGAGAAGAAAATATGCAATGTTCATAAAAAGTTTTAATATTTGCAAGAGGAAAACAACATGATTTGGAGAGCTGACATAGGATGTGCTTGCTTATTGTTATATCGTCACATACCCTCATCAACATATGTGCCATCCCCAAAACAAATGTGTGTGTAAAAACAACCCCTCTGCCCACAACTTCCCTCATCCTCTCTTGCATCACAGAGTCTTCTTGTCTGCTTGTTGCTTCTGGAGCATCCCAGTGACCTAGATATAGTCAGGGGTTTATGGCCTACTGCTGCCTGGCTGCTCCAGCCTGTGCTGATCTCAGTCCACCACTAGCCACAAGTCTACTCTCACTCCCATCATTGCATGACCCACATTACCATGGTTACCAATCCAAAATGGCTTCAAGATAAACTCTGTGGATATATAGTAAAGTGTGTGAGTTCAAAACTAAGTAGCACGTAAGCAGACAACTGTTGTGGATTAGGGTGACCACATTAAACCATTCATCCTCCTTTTTCTTTTGACTAAGTAGGCCATGCTCATTGTGCTGTTATGATTATATGCAAAGCTCTATATACTATTATGGTGATCTACGGAGTGCTTAAAGTAGGGAATATAAAGCCATACTGAACCTTTACACAAGGAATTGAAAAAGCATCAAACTCTGACAGATCATAAACATTGAGCTAGAGATTTTATATTTAAAAGATACATCACCCAAAAATATAATCGACACTGTGTGTGTGTGTGTGTGTGTGTGTGTGTGTGTGTGAGAGAGAGAGAGAGAGAGAGAGAGAGAGAGAGAGAAAGTGAGTGTGAGTGTACATGATAGATATAGAATAGAGGGAGAGAAAAGCTGCATCAGATTTCTCCATGCTGCATACTATTTTCATTACATTTCCAGTATGTAATGTGTTAGTATGCAAAAGAAATTTGTATGAATAGTAAAATCATATATGAAGTGTGGAGGGGATGGTTGCTAGATGATCATTTCAATCCCACAATTCTTTGCACCAGGTCGTTTCCAGTGTGATTTCCAGTTCCAGGGCAACAAAACTGTCCCAAACAAACATTTAAAACTACAACATGCTGACCACTGAAGCATCATTTGTGTGTTTGTTTGTTGTTGAAAAACTGACAGTAGGCTATTTCCTCCTGATGGCACAGTTAGTAAGCAGAAACAGCTGTGAGTGAACTGTTTTCTTCCTCTGATATTACAAACAGCCACTTCCGCCTGGGTGTGCAAGTCCTCTAAGTATCTTGTATGTAGTATGTCGTACATACTGCACTCCATGCACTGAACAGTAAGCTCCCAACAGAAGGTATGATGTACATACTTTATGTATGTAGGATAAACTTGGGATTCAGGTGCAGTCAAAGAGTTAAAGAGTAAATTGTTGCAAAATACTGCCCCCTCTGAGAGGGCTGTACAAGTCAGCAGAGAGAAAAAGTCCAGAACGACGGTGTTATGGATACACCGGCAGATTCTCTGTGTAACTGCGATAATTCAAATAGCTTTAATCAGAATGTTTGCTGTGAACATTCATGCTCAGTAGACGTGGAACCCTCTAGTCACCCTGTGTGCTGCAACGCGTAGGTGCATATACACCCCCAAGCCTGTTTACATGATTCTCACCAAACTTGCTGTGTGGCATCAGGGTACTGTAGTGGAACCGATATCCGTCGATTATGCACATAGGCAGATCTCAAGGGTTGATATACATTTCTTGGTCAATAGTAAGAGTCAATTACAAGGTAGAGATCTATGAGCTGTGAGCTGAAGTGGTCTATATCAGACGGCCGCCTGGAATAGAGCGACCTCCTCCGGCCCAAGTGGGGCTTTTAGGTTAAAGGAATCTGGGGGAGGGGGAGAGGAAGACAATAGGGAGGTGGGCAAGGTGGGAATTAGGGAAAGGGGACAAGGATGGGGGGTCATTTAGATAATGATGGTCAACAGGAAGTAATGTGTTACTTGTGAACGCATCGTCCGATGCACCAAATTTGACAAATATGTTTGTCTCTCTTACAATAGCAAGGAGACCTGTGACATTTTGAGTCATTTGGCCTCATAGTGGCGCTGTTCTAACAAAAACATTTTTTTAACTACTCCTCAATGACTTGCCTGACCAGATTAAGGGCATGGTCAAAAGATGGCATTGAGGATTCGATTGTTTCGGGGATACACCTGCTGTCAGCCACCGACAGCATATGTCTAGTTTCAAGGATGAATTACATTGAGAAGTTTAATCTTTGACATCAGTCACTCAATTGCATACAGTAGTGATCTGCATGTAGTCACATTTAGATCAGTGACTACCTACCAACATCTACCGGAGCATGGGGCAGTACTGCTGTTGTACTGTTACAATGTGTGTGTTGATGGAGGTATGCCAGTTAGTTAAAGCAGCATTTCTCCGATGTTTGCTAGGAAATAGCATCTGCGGTTCATTAGGGGTCTGCTCTCTCACCAGGTGACATCATCTGGCGGAGTTTCTTGGGGGGCCAATGGGGCAGAGCACTGGACACAGAACATGTTAAAATCATGTTTGACATCATGATTGACGTTTTGAGGGGCCCTCTGATTGGCTGAGTGACCTCCCAATGACCAATTCAATAATTAAGAGGGCCTTGATTAAATAATTCCACTATTAATTCAACAGTCATACTGACATTCTTTACATTTTTTTTATTTCAATCTATCTTTCAAATAAAATTCTGATTGGTTTGGGGACCTATTAAGTAAGGTGGGGACAACATCTTACCAAATGGGGGCCTATGGCCTAATGTGGATTTATGTCATGAGAAGGTTTGGGTAGCACTGACTTAGCCAGTGAACCTAAATCAGTTGGGTCTCCTTTATGCCACAGCCTGCAGTGTCAACATTAACACTACAAGGAATGGGCTACTGTAAAGTCTGTGAAAGGGAGTACATTATATTTCTGATGATCCAGATTCATCCATTTCGAAAGAGACATGTTAAGCCTTGTAGGAGCAGCAGCAGCAGTAGTAGTGCTGTTCTTGATTTACAGACTACAGTATAAAACAGAATCCATTCAATCCACAGTCTCCTTGTAGAAATAATTCCTCTCCTATTCTATTCCATTCTGTTGTATTCTATTCTATTCTTTTCTGTTCTATTCTGTTCTTGTGGTCTAGTGTAATAATCACAACTGGGTGAAAATACAGTATGTCTGAGCATACTGAGCAACTACTTTTTTTAAGCGTTTATTCCCACATTTACTTGAGTCCATTTTATTATTTGACCTGTGAGTGAGTAGTTAGTGCGATGAGATGTCATTTACAATAAAACTCTTATTTTGGATGTTACCTTTCATAAATCGTAAGCTTTTTTTGAGGATTAAAATAGGACGATCCCCAAACCTTAGGCCAATAATGCCCCATTGGAAATGCTGAAAAATGTTTCATTCAAAAACAAGTAATTAGTTAAAAAAAATGTAAGGACAAATCTTAATGACTGTGATTGGAAACTAAGTATTGAGTACTAAATAGCGTGCTAAAGTTTTTACTTAAACGTTTACTTGAGTAATGTTCTAGACAAGTAATCTAACTCCAACTCAGGTAAAACTTACCTGAAGTAACAGTACTTCCAACTGAGTAATGCATTTCAAGCACTCTCTCCACCTGACTACGTGAAGAGTGGCCGACACGAACAGCCACAAAAATGGTAACACAAACATAATTTGCCAGACTGCTTTCTCATATATGCTATTGTAAAACAGTTGCTTGCTGAGGTCTGCTGATAATTTGAAAATCACACTATTAAAGGAGAATTTGCTTTTGTCATGTGACATTCAGATGGCTATTTGTCTTGATAGAAGAGAACCAGTTGATACTGTTTGGTTCCACTGATCTGTAATAAGACTTAATTCATTTTTTATAGATCAGTATTTGGTTATCTGGTACATTAGGGATAAACAGAATTTAGCCACTGATAAAAATGGGTGATGGGAGTTATAGGGGCTAATATATGTATCATAATTCTTGATTCTTGGTCAAAGCAACATAAATCAGTTTAGGTGAAAAACACTGCATTGGGATAGCTTTGCCCCAAATTTGAAACCACTTTTGAGCCTTAAAATTATATTAGCATTAGTGGCTACATTTTGCTCATGTTTTTGTTGTGAGAGCCAGCTTTGCCATTTAAATAGGCTACCACATGGAAAAACATGAATTATTATTATTAGTACGTCGCTGTATTATCAATTATAGGGTAGGGGTAGGTCGAGATGCTCAATCCTGTGGTGATAATGATGGTTGGGGGAGTGACTGTGGCTAGACTGGTTATATGGTTATCTGCAATCGTCCTATGTATTCAAAGGCCTAATCAATAATCTGAACATTAGACCTAACATTAGTCCCATCTATAGGCTAGTTGATGTTTGTAAATCGTCTCTTCTGTTCATACAAGACTAGGGAATGGGTGCAACCGCCTTGTCTGTTTTTTTAGTCAGTCCATCGACTTTAAGGAGAGGAGGTGTCCAACTATACATTGTAATCTCTGATTGGCTAAAGGTGGTGCCAATCAAAGCTTTGGTCCATGCGAATCCGCATCAGTCCTACGCCATCATCATCTGTACGCACGGCGACAGGGGCTTCTGAATCGTAAGGACGGGTAGGCTTCTGTTATTTTCTCAATGCAAAAATTCTAACAGAAACTGGAACAATATCGGTGCATTTCCTGCCAAAGTCATTCTGTAAAACCCGATGGATTAGTCCGATTTATCCGTGGTAAGCACGTTTTTGTATTACATTTCAATTGGTGCACCCGCCTTGTCCCTTGTGCTGTAGACTGCGAGATGAATTCATTTCTAAAAGGAGATAAATAACAGTTTGTGGGGCGCAACATTGTAGCCGAGATTTGTTTCATGTCTCAGATTTACGCTAGTTTATATGAGGAAAAATATAATTTAGGCCTTGGTCAACCGAACTGCCAATAGGAAAAGAAAAGGACTCGCAATTGTGAGTGATGTTTTGCATTGCTGTGATTCTGAAGAGGGGGCTCCTCTGTTGCAGCAGTAGGAATGGATGCGCTGCAGAATAGCTTACCACTGAGGCTATGCACAAAACTAAACGCTCCGATGGCCTACACAAAGCCTCCTTTTGGCTTGTTCAAAATAATTGTGATATAAGCCTAAACTAATTGCATTGCGACGGTGTTAACAATCAAATGAAAGCTGCACTAATCTGGTTATCTCTTGAGTGGAGGTGTAGCCATCCATCTTGTCTGAAATCATTGTGATGGATACGTTCTTTGCTAGGTTGTTGCACTGACCTCACTTCCCTCGAGCCCCCATAAGTTGGAATACTTTACCTAGGGCTGCATGGGCTGCTCTTAAAAGTTGACATTGTTGTTGATTGGCTTGCCAATGTACCACTCGCCATCCTGAAGCTGATACTGTCATTCTGCCTTTGCTATATGAATGACTGCATATTTGGCGTGTGTCCGTGTTTCTATGTGTCAAATTTGGATGAATGGAGTTCAGTGCATATTATGTTCCATGAACCATGTGATTCTCCCTCCAGGCCACCTTGGCCTATACAGTTAAACCTACTTACTGTATGACAGAGGTTGACACATACTGGTGAATTCAGCACAAGGTTACAGGGGAAATGGTTTGAGAGTATAATGAAATTTGATTCAGAAAGGCCAGTGTGTTGATTATTCTACACAACTCAGTTGTGGTTTTAACAAATTACTTTCATTTAGGCTGTAGACGTCACCTCTTTTTGTGTTCAATGTTGCTACAAAACCTATGCGCAATTATTCACTAATATGTAGCCCATGTAGGTCTGCTTGCTCTTTCCATCAAGCCAAGCATTATTCCTTTGGTGTACCAAAAGTCCTCCAACCTCACATGCTGTTGCCCCACCACATCATAATTTCCAGTGGATTCTTACTTTGACCATTGCCCCACACTGGCAGAAGATCTGGAAAGAACAATTTTACTCCACTGCAGACTTAACATCCAGAACTATCAGTGAACTGGTCTGCTGCCTGAGCCTGGAAAGAAAAAGTTTGTTAATGGATATATAATATTACAGTCTTTCCCATACGTATATTTATTTATGGTGGCCCACCGCAACATCAGGTAAATCCACCACGAATAGATTTCCCAAAACGGACACAATAATATAACAACAGCAGTTACTATGGGGTATGTACAGTCTTTTCCACTGCTGAATATGTATTATCTAATGCACCAGCCAGCCACAACCACAAATAACTTAAGAACCATTGTGGGAAACACTAATGTTTAGATGTTCAGTTAATGTCGAATAGTCCATTAATCGGTCTGTTTGGTCTTAGCCGACCAAGAATTTGTCAGTTGATTAGTAATTTTTTATAATTGGTTTTTCCATGCGGAATTAGTTATTTCCAGAATGATGAGCACATCTCTGGTAAGCACAAGATTCAAAGAGGTTCTTCTGCATGATTGCATGTGGGAAACACAGTTTTACAGATTTGTCAGTTAAATCAACTAATCGATCATGCTAGTCGACAAAGGCCTATGACCATTAGTAAACTAAAAATGTCTTCAGTCGAGGACAGGGTTATAATGTTAAGAAATTATTTTCTCCCTTTTGATAATGTTCAACCACTTGTCACAAGTCTTACAGAAGTACATAGTGATATAACAGCTAACATAACTCAGCTTATTCAACTGAGAACAGCGTGACACCAAAACACAGTTAGGTTAAACCCACACTTGAGGCTCAGCTGTGGGTTTGCTAACTACCTCTTTTCATTCAGTACATGAAGAATGCTTTGAAAGGCCAACACAGAATTTCATTGTGTGGATAATCTTGTGGGCCAGTGAAATGTGGCCATTGTCTTGTTGCTGATACACTGAATGAACTCAGTTGTTGAAGACAAGCAAATATTGTAACTATCCAGAGAATGGGGCCCATAAGGAAGAACGTGTGTGTCTATACTGAAACTAGTTTGCATATACAAGTGGCTTTCACTGGCATTTAAATGGCACACAACTGAAAACAACTCTTTCTTTGCCTGTTTGTCGACAAATGTATGGCACGTCATGTTGTGGATTGAATAAGCTCATTGCAAGAGCAACTCAGTAGGGGGTGTGTGGGAGTTGTAACCTTGGTTTGAGACATGTCAATCAACTGATTGCTAAGGGACCCCACACTTGAATTTAACAGGGACCTCCTTGTTGCAGGCTATATTGAATCACAAAATGATTGTATTAATTCTAGAGAGATTTGTAGTTCATTTGGGTTACAGATTTAAGGCTTTCCTAGCTTTAATTACTAAAAGAGCACAGTTTCTGAATCCAATATCAAGGGCTCAATGTAATTTTTTGTTTTGTTTGTTTTTGTTTTTTTGACATCAAATTTTGCTTTAGCAGGTAGTACTAACATTGCAGAAATAACAAATATCAGGAGAGCCTGTTGCTTATTAAATTGCATGTTTATATTGTTGTAGCCTTGTAATAACGCAGAGCAAATATAACTTATTAAAGATGCAATCAGAGTGCTCCAGTTTCTTTAGCCTACGTCTTTCTTTGATGCGCAAAAAAAGCATTGCTCTATGCATCACAGATGCCGTTGAATGGCTCTACAAACTGACCGCCTACTCATCAATCCATTTAGCAATGAATGACCCTGACATGTTTGTCCTTTTAATTTACTATATTGATCTCCTGGCCATGCTGTAGACAGGAGAATATCTCATCATAGCCATGCTGTAGACAGGAGAATATCTCATCATGGCTTCCTGTACTGCATGTTATTATGGGTGATTAAGGCATTCGTACGCCGTTGGCATGCATACATTACGGTATATGTCGTTCCAGCGTCAAAATAAATCCCTTCATTTCATGACATTAAATTGCCGTTGTGTCCACCCTCTTCACAGATGTAGCTCTTAACCTGTCCCATTACTTTATGATCAGATAGGTTTAGGACAATCACAGTTACTTAAACCCTCTCATTATTTACTTCCCACAGTCAAGCAGTCTTATTGCAAATGTCGAAAAACTATTCAACAAGATTCACCCATAAGTCCCGAGTCCCGAAAGCATCTCAAGCTGATCAACAGTTTTAACATGATGTTTGTATCTCCCTGTTCATAAGCCTAGCCTGCCTGTGTTTGTATGTGAAGCGCCTCCCACTCTCTCTCTCCCTCACTGTGTCTCTCTCTCTCTCTGCCTTGTGCCATTAGCTGTTACAACACATTACAATAGTGTCCTCACTGGACCCCCTTTATCACGGCAGTATGGTATTCTCGGAGGCAAGCTGTTCATTTGGGTCTGAAAATAGCATGATGATGTGTTCTTGCGTGCGATACCCAGGCTGTGCCACGGAAAGGGACTAGCCCCTCAGCGCTGATGCCACCATCTTTTTTTCGGGAAAGTTGTGCCTCAGGTTAGGGCGGACGCTGACTGAGCAGGTCTTTCTGTCTCTCTGACTCTGTTTGTCATGCTGGGCAGCTGAGAGAAGACCCTGGACCTCTGTCCTGGGGCTGACCCCTTTAGTGGATTAAGCAGTCAGTTTGGTCATAGTTGACTTTGTCAGTTTTTTGTTGTTGTAAAATTTGATAAGACACAACATGCTCAACTCACAATTATACTACTAAAAGCTGGGTGCTGAATCCTCAGTGTAGTAAATCACAAAGAGGAATCCAGGACAGTACTTGTCACAAATATTAATTCCCTTACTATATATGCTATGTCATTACTTAACAATATCTGTCTGTTGATGTCCAGAGATGGCTGATTTCTGCTGCGTTCGTCCAGCAACCTCAGCCAACAATGCCATGTTCACACAGACATGATTCATATGCAAATGTTTGTCAGGCTAACACGCTACCAACACAGCGTGCCACAAAAGAGCACATGGTAAACAATGTTGGATGCCCCAGATTCTGCGCAGCAAAACGGCTATGGATATTTCAAAGCTTCCGTAGTCCTGCTAGGCCTTGTTACTTTTCAGAGTAGGAAGATTTTCATAATCCCAACAGGGAACGCGATGATGTCAGAGCTCCTCTCATTTACTCCATATTTCCTCAATGGATGCAGAGCAATTTCTGACACTGTAGTTCAAGGGAACATGCACCATCAGAATTCACCCCTGTTATCCCTTTGATCTTGGAAAGTTCAATCAATAATGAATATGGTATGTACAGCTCTTACTCAAAGCTGGTTCTCAGAAAAGGGAAGACTCTAGGCTAATAGTTGTTGTTTTTTCTCCATTGCTAATGTATTAGGCTGACTTTGGACTAATAAGAATGCTTGTTTGAGCTTTTACACCCAAGTGAACCTTGTTTCACAGCAATGGTAACTGTTCTGAACCAGAAAATATACCCATATAACTCTGGAAAATCACCCTGGTCACATTGACCACAAACCCAGTCTCCTGTTTATTGTCAATGGAAGAGATCCAGAAAGTGATTGCTTGATGACATCATAGATTAGATTCTTGGCTCCCTTGTTTTTACTGTAGCTTAGTTTGGGAGAAACATGTTAATTTTTGTGTTTAAACTTCATCTCGACTAATCCAAGATCATAGGAATAGCATGAGAATTCCCTTGTGGGTGGATTTTTTTGGTTTAATGGTACCTGCTGCAAAATAGGATACAGTAAATACTATAAGATGCTAGATTTAAATATAAATGACAAGGAAGATTATTCATTCACTTAAAGGATTATCGGAGAAGCAGAGGCCTTTTATCTCATATCTGCTTTTTAGTCTAGGCTTACACTGTAATGCTGCCACTAGGCTTGTTTCTTCGACTGGGTATTTTATGTTTTTATTTTGGACAGGGTTGGGCAATAAGTCAATCTCTTTGTCTACGTCTTTCAGTGGAATCTCATCATGATGAAATTTGAGTTAATTTGAGTTTAAGTTTTAATGATAACAAGCAAATACTGACGTTTCTCACAAGATGAGATCTCTTAATATTTTAGGCAATATCATTTGAACATTACAGAGTCAACAATATTCCTCTCTCTGCAGGGGCTCCATTGCACAGTTTGATAAGCAATGTGGAACAAATAAAGACCTGGACTCATTGGAACTACAGCATACAGTAGGTGAGTTGCACAGATGTTGACTTGACAGGCCCTATATTTTTTACTATGTGGGAAAGTACTCCATGGTACATTAACTGGCTCACAATATGGAGAGCTAGTTGGAGTCTCTTCATTATAAGACCACAAATTGAGTCATTAGTTATGAGAGATGATGTGTATATTTCACTTCAGCTTTGTTTTCTGCTGTAATGAGCAAGGCGCTAGTGTTGGGCGAAAACCTTGTGTTGGTGATTTTCACGATTTTTACTTGTATTGAAAGTTAACATGGTTTACTATGTTGTGAACAAATTTCATGACCTTAAAGGTAGAATCTGTAATGTTGACACAACAGCGACTTGTAGGCAAAAGTTGGCAACATGGTACTGCACTTTGTTTACAGTTTTTGTTTTTGTCTGATGTGTGGTTTGGATTTCAGTGGGTATAGGGCAGGGGTTGCTACTGCTAGCCACACTTCAGGCTCTACCAAGAGAGGTCTGGAGAATTTCACAGCATAATAAGTGACTAAACTCCAATCCAGACGTCAGACCAAAACAAAAAAGTAAACAAAGTGCAATACCAAGCAGGGCTCTTTTGCCTGGAGGTTGCTGTTTGACAGCATTACAGATTCTACCTTTAAGGACCAGTAAACCCATTCAAAACCCAATGTATAACTTAAAAAAAAATACATGGGTGTCATCTGAAAAGGAGGTTGTTTTCCTTCATTCCTGCACCATTTTGGAGAAGGTTTTCACCCGACAGCAGCAAAGGAGAGTTTACTATAGTGTGAATGTGTGAAGTGTGAAGATTACTTTTGGTGCAATTTTGATGTATACATTTTTGGTGCAAAATGCATAAAAGCTACTTTTCATCCTCAGTTTCTGTGGGATATTATGTGCATTCAGAAGAGAAAAACATTGATGCAAGTATTTAGTCCTCAAATTATATAAGTTGCTTGTACCCTGCTGTTGCATACTGCGGTATTCTGCAAATGACACATCTGTTTGCATTTTCTCTGTGTAGGCTTTCTAGTTCCCTCCTAGCAAATATATATACAGAGTGCAGACCTGAAGGAATTTAGGCATATGCTATATAGCTTCCTCATCTTCCCACAGAGCTCCAGTGGCGTCGTTAAATGGAATTTATTTGAAAAACACTTTGGAATACTCCTGATATGGAGTGTTCAAACACATGATATTTCTCTGGTTGTTTAGAATTATGCCCTAGGTTTACTTTCACTCTTTTTTCTCAGTTGGAAAGTAATGAATGGAGTATTGACAATACATGTATGAAGAGGATCTAACTTAATGAGACTAGGGGTTCAGAGAGTTGGTGAGGCTGAATTAATAAGGTGGTACTTAATTATCTTTACACTGTGCTGCTGTCGATAAATTGTTGTTATCACTGTCAAAATCTTGACCTTAATATGTTTTTCTGTTTGACAAAAAAAGGAAAATTGGTCCCTTGAAGAGTGTCACTGGTTATGTTAACCTGCCCTGACACAATGGTGTCAGAGCCAATGATCCACCCTACCCTACCAGTGCTTTGGGTGTCAGTCACACTGAGTCTCCGACAGAGGTCAAAAGCAGTGTGAGGGTTCCCTCTGGGTCTGTCCGCTGAGGTGCCAGAGTTCACCCTTAGCAGTAGGTCCCTCCATCTCCAGCCACAGCGTCTGTAAACAAGTGTGTTTTCAATTACCCATCTCAGAGGTGATCTGGCTGCTAATGCTAATGGAAGACAACAGCACTGTCAGTAGTGTCCTCCTAGCCGTGTTATCCCGGCCCTGACTTCCTGGGCTTAAGGGGGAACGGCGAGCTGGAATGTGCATTAGTCTGACAGGGTCTTTAAAGATGGTAAGGCTCTTTTAATTGGCAAAACAGATTGCCTTGGTCATTACAGAAAGTACTTTAGGTTTAGAGAGGCCAAATGCTCCCTTAGTTAGTCCCCCCTATGAGTTTCAGCATAAAGCCAGGGAGTGGTTTGTTGTTAAGGGTCTCGCTGTGCATTTTAATTTAGGCTTCATGTTGTGAATCTATAGAAGGGTGTGTGGCTCCTCGTAAACAAACAAAAATAAAATCCATGCCAACTCATAAACGCAACTACTATGTGTAAATTCTTTTCTCAGAGGCCGAGTTGTAATAAGTTGGAAAATAAACCATGATAAGAAGGGTTGTTAGAATGTTAGCGGGTATGCTGGAGAAAATTCCCGACGTAGAGTATCTCACACCAATATACACCATTTTATTCAATGTCACAATACACAGCAATGGTTTTATGACATGTAATCAAATTAGCTATGCACTGAAGCTAACTGTCACATCATGCTCCTATGTATAATCACTAATTGAGTTTATAGTATCATGTTTGATTTCTCTCTAATTGGTGGGATTTTCAAAAGGCTCACCGTAACTCTCTGAGGAAATTATGCAATAATGGGATTTTGATTCACAATTCCCCAATGGGATTGTCTTTCAAGCTATTATTTTCGCTACCTACTAATTCCATTTTCTCTCTCTCTCTCTCTCTCTCTCTCTCTTCCCTTGCTCACTTCGTGTCTACAGACGGTAGAGAATGGGCTGTGTCCAATGTAAGGATAAAGAAGCAGCGAAACTCACTGATGAACGGGAGACCAGCCTCACGCAGAACTCGGGGTACCGCTATGGGGCGGACCCCACGCCGCAGCACTACCCCAGCTTCGGAGTCACCGCCATCCCCAACTACAACAACTTCCACAGCGCGGCCACACAGGGGGTGACTGTCTTTGGAGGGGTCCATACATCCTCGCAGTCTGGGACGCTTCGGTCCCGGGGAGGAACAGGTGAGGTTGTTTACTTGTCGTCTGCTTCCCGCTAGCGACACACAAATACCACTTTTTCACCGCAGATACAGATTCTGAGTAAGCCTACTAACATTCAAGTGTCAGCCGATACCGAGTACAGATCCGATCCATTACTTTTACATAACAGTATAGACTTGGACCATTAGTTCGGAGTCACAGGACAAAAATGATTGAGATATAATCCATTTTCCTCCATTAGAGAGATCCAGCATCCTTCTGTGTGTGAAAAAGGCAGAGAGATACTGCCAACTGTCACGTTGGCTCTTGGTTTTGGATTTTATTATTGGGGAAATTCTCCGATACTTGTTGGTATTGACCCGATATCTGATACCAGTGTTGGTATCAGTACTTTCTACAGTAGAATGCACTCTGCTGTCTGTGAATGTAACATAATACATACCATTTGGAGGACGACCTTACAGTACCATGGGTGCATACTTTTTTAGTGTGGGTGGCCCCAGTGAGAATTGAACCTCGAATTTCGATAGTATTAGCCATGCTCTACCCATTGGACTATAGGATCCATTGAGCTATAGGACCACAATGTTATGTAAGATTTACAAATACAAGGCAACTGTTTCTCTAGTTCTTCAGTCAGTTTTGGCAATTACACAGAACATTTGACTCAAAATTTTCCATTTGCCATGACATTGTTTGATCTTGGATGAACTCCATCATGGTTGGCATCATCACCCAAATCGTTTTTGTCCTCTTTATCGTGAAATGTGCGTCTTTTTTCTTCTCGTCTGTGAGGACATATTGTGGTGCTGTGATAAATCTATCCACGGTCCAACTACATTCATTGGGTAGATGTCCATTGGCTACAAGGTAATGGAAAACAGAGTGACCTAGATTATTGCCGGTTCTCAGCAAGGCATATCTGACAACCAGAAAGATCAGAAATTGCGCTGAATCCTACAAAACGGGTGAAGGGTAGAGAAATAGGTTTTTACAGCTCAGATCTCAGAGATACACATTATGCATGAATTACCATCATCTCCAGCTTTGATATAGACTACTGTGGGCCTTTTTCTGTATATACTGTAGGTAGATTCTTTCCGGCACATATATGCGTTTCATTTGTGGAGTCAGCATCATCACCTTTTTGAAGTATGAAATAACTCGAGGAAGGCAGTTTCCCAAACAACATCAATATCTAAAATCATAGTAAGAAAACCCTGCTTACCACAAGGTCGATTTGAAAAGTACTCGAGCAGCAGAAACCTTGTCTGACACCGTTTAACTCACTAGCATGTTTGGTTGAGACGTCAATTAGGTTTGACACGTGTTTGGTGTAGCCGAGAGGACACGGCGCGGTCAAGGGGAAATGGAGGCCGTCGATGTGCCACTGGAGCTGTGAGCATTGTCCAGGGATGCTTCTGATCAAATCAGGAAATAAAATCATTTTACACATTCAGGGCTATTAAGAGATACGCAGACTCCAGGGCACTCCAAATCACATCAGATAAATTTGATTGGCTGCTAGAATCTAGACCACTGGCTATGTTAACTATTTGCTTACCAGATGTAGAGGGGGGGCTCCATCTGACAAAGAAGGGTTTGACTTCATGACATTTTCTGCACATGAATGAAGGGGAAAAAATAAGGCTTGAGTTAGTGATGAGTTAGTGATGACAGTGGTACTGTCATCACGCTACTGGACATTAGGGCTGGGGAAAAAATATAGATTTATTGTTCATTTGAATTTAATCGAATGTATTCTTAAAATCCCAAGATCGATCTTTTAATCGATGCCTTTTTTCACTAAATGTTATTTCTAGCACACCTTCCCTCCTGCTGGTGTCTGTAGTTTGCTTTGTGCTGAGTTTCTGTATGGAAAATCAGCTGACCAAATTACATCTTTTGACAACAATGGCAGGTGCTGGCCCCCTAAAACCATCACCATCAAGCCACATTGAATTGATACTGAATAAAATCAAATTTAATCGAATCAAATGGATTGGGGACCTTGTGAATCGAAATCGAATCTACTGGACATTCACTCGCTTCCCTCAACATCCGCAGCCACTCCTTATACTGATGCACACAGTAGCCTACTAAATGTATGGAGAGTGATCCTTATATTCTAATGTATTGTTTGTCATGCTGTCCCTATGACTGTAGTGTAAGTTACTGATGGATCTCTGGTCCATTATGATCAAGATGAATTCCTGTACAGTCATTTGATTGATATTCATTGATGGTCACTGATTCTAGATTCAAGGCGGTTTCATTGGAATTGTGTTGCTAGGGAACAGCTTGGACCCATGTTTATTTCCTGTCAGTTAATGATAATAGCAAAAACTGCAACAGGAAGTAAATTTGGGTCCATTTAGAATGTTTATGTTGTCAAGCTGAAACTATTTATAGGTACCCCCTGTACTGGACACATGAATAAATATACAATAAAGTAAATTATACCTATTACAGGTCACTTCTTTCATTTATGTATTTATTTAATTGTTTATTTGATAGGGGCAATGCAAATTTAACATAGTTACAGACCAGTCATTGTTTGATTGCACACACTGATGTAGCCTACCACATTGAGTTTAGCTAATGCTAATTTCTAAGTCATGTACCTAGTTAGGCCTTTCACAGATACAGATTATAACTTAAAATGTATAAAAATTGTCAAATTTAAGAGGAACAAAATCGGAATAATCATTTATACAATTCACATGTTAAAGTACAATGAAAGTAAAAGAACATAAACTGTACAATGGCATGTTTTAAGATAAGATACATTTCACTGTCCCTTGGTGAGGGGAGGGGGGGTTGAACAGTTGTCAAAAGTATTACATGTTTTTTTGGTTTGTTTTTTTGGTTTATTTAAAGCCGGAATCTGCAGGGCAGTCAAACAGCGACCTCAAGGCAAAAGAGTCCCGCTTGGTATTGCATTTTGTTTCCTTTTTTTTTTTTTTTTGGTCTGATGTGTGGGCTGGATTTGAGTGGGGATCGGGAAGGGGTTGCTATTGTTCAGGCTCTGCCAAGAGAGGTCTGGAGAAATTCACAGTATAATAAGTTACTAAATTCCAACCCACACATCAGACCAAAACAAAAAATTTAAACAAAGTGCAATACTAAGCAGGGCTTTTGGCAGGTCGCTGTTTGACAGCATTACAGATTCTACCTTTGCATATTGTATATTGATGTAGATCAAGGTAGCATAGCACAAAAGACAGCAGAATGTATATTTCGTATTCTCTATTCTCTAATTCTATTTTCATTACTTAATGGTGTGTGATATATGTGACTTAGTGGTAATGTGATTT
>OMKL01153667.1:0-10381 GCA_900302295.1 Parasudis fraserbrunneri | reverse complement strand
CTCCGGGGTAACCAAGAGGGTTGACACTGCAGCATGAGGTGTTCTAGGTCGGGGGAGCAGAAGGTTCTGACAGTCACAGTGTTCCTCTGGTCACACCAGGCCTGGTTAACCATAAGACTCGCTCACCTGCCTCTCCTCCTCTGCTGGGTCTTTCTCAGTTTGGGGAATTGTGAGAGGGGATCTGGAGTGAGGATGTCTTGACTGTGGTGAGTACTGGCGATCATCTTTTTCTTGTACTTTAATGTATCACAGCACCAGGAATTCCCACCGCCGTTAATGACGAGACACTAACCCACCATTTTCGCCGGCAAACTATTTGTTTATTTCTCAATGGGCCGCTTTCAGACCCTGTGGAGCTAGCTTGCGTACGTTCCCAGGATCTGACGTGTCAGGCTAACAGCCATACCCCCCAAAAACACACATACAGCCATACCCCCCAAAAACACACATACAGCCATACCCCCCAAAAACACACATACAGCCATAACCCCCCCAAAAAACACATACACTTTAAATAAATCACATTTTACAGCTCAAGTACCAGTAACAGTTAAAGTGATGAGTGCAACGACACTCTATTATTCATTCATAGTAACTATTATGAATGAGAATTGCTCTGAAATTCACAAGATTAACCGGAGAAATTTCTAAAAGGGAGCACAGCAGGAGAAAGGGTTAAAATTAGGGTAAAACCCAGGGAAACTGGGAGGGTGGGCAGGTATACTATAAGATTATTATATTTTTTGTAGTTTGTAAATTATTAATTTATAGGCCTATTCATTCTGCAACATGGTTTTTCCTATTCAATGTAATATGGATTATATTCCTTCATGTGGATTTAAGACGGACAGACTCACTAAGTGGCATAAATGTTTCACCCCCAGGTCTGGCTTGCACTAGTCTCGCAAAGCCAGACCTATCTACACATTCTGTGCCAGCGCTGGAGAAAGGCTTGCACACACACATGCAGCTAATCATATACCACAAAATTCACAAAAACAAAAAAATTGGTAGCTACTTTATTCTAATAGCAAGGAAATTTACATTTTTATGTAGCATCCATTACGTCACATCCATAACGCAAATACCCGCTCTTACTAACAGAGGAGCATGGCCATTTATTCATCACACAGAACCTTCATGAAAGCTTCGCGCAGAAAGTTTGGATACAGTCATGTGTAAAATTTATGAAAATATGCCTTAAAAAAGAAACAGGAAGTTGAGAAACATTGTGAAGAGTCTCATAATGTCTTGAGTGACTCATAGTGAACTTGTGTCAACAGTGTGGATTGCTGTTTAGGCTCTGATAATTTATAATACACATTGTAGCCAATGTATTATCAAGTACTTTGTACATAGTATGAATGTAGCTTCTTGAGCAGATTACCACTTTTGTTCTGACAGTTTTGAAATTAAATAAAACTTAAATAATTGCCCCCTGTATCTTGCACTGGGCTATATATTTTTGCATCTAGTGACCCAATATAAACAGCCTACTGGCACAGCTAGACAGGAAGGAAACTGTGAACTTGTGTCATGTTGATACAGATGAAGCCTATATAATGACTATTATGTCAGAGTAAAAGACTGTTTAGCCATTCATTCCATGTATGAGAGTTTAGAGTGTGTCCCAGCACACCCACACACACAGAGTTTAGTCACTATTTGCAGAAACAGAGACCGCACCCATCTGTGAGAGAAGTGACTTACACATTTGAGTTCTGTTTATGTCACAGCCTTATGGGAATAGGGGGTTCAGGAGCAGTTTACTCAAAAGACAAAGAGGAATAAATCATTGTTGTGTGTGTGGTGCGGCGCACTCTCTTCTCTCTACACCCCGCATCCATACTCCCCTGTGTGTGTGTGTGTGTGTGTGACACCATTCCCTTGATAAGGCCCAAGCCGAGAGAGAGAGAGAGAGAGAGAGAGAGAGGGAGAGAGGGATAAAACAGAAAGAATAGAAGAGGAAGGCAGAGCTGATAGAAGCTTTTAACTAGTTTTGGCACAGCGTGAAGACGGAAGTGAAATGTTGGTGGTTTGGGACTGACACACTTCTGACAGGAAGGAGACGTACATAGGCAGCTACTATATACAGCTCTCTAGAAGAAGAAGAAGAATACCCGTTGATGAAAGTCAAAAATACCCGTGAAAGAAATAAGAACAGTGGAATGACAAAACACGGAAAGCAAGGTACTGTCACAGTCTTTCAGTAGGAGAGCTTCTCTCTTTGGGTTTGCGGTGGAAGTTTTGTTGACATGGTTAGAATGTAGATATTGTTATGTAGAATGTGCGGTCACGCAGGTTATAACCTCTGACCGTACAGTCTATATATATATATATATATATATATGTTGATGGTTTTATTGATGAGAGAAATAATCAAATGCCATGATGCAGGGAAAAGGGTGTGTGTCTTTATCTAGCATGTGGAGTAGTGGATGAGAGCGAGTCAAATCTTGACTCACCGTCACATCTCATGTTGACAGTACACAGTATGTCACGTCAACAGCTGTCCAAAACTTGGCTCAGAATCACATGACGCTGTTGTCAACAGTTTGAATTATTCAGAGAATACTCAATGCTCCGAAGTTATTGTCATGCTTTAGACATACCCACAGAAGGGGGTAACAGGATAGGTGTGGTCCTGACTCAGTACCACACATAATCCCTTTGACAGTATTGGTTGGAGATCAGGCAATGATGACAGGATGTCGGTGTAGTCCACATGGTTTCACATTGCTCAGCTCTTCAGAAACATTGTTCACCGGGTGGCCTATACCTTGGTAAACAGTTACAGAGGAAAGGACGTTGCATTTCTTTTGCTACACTTTGTATTGTACACACTGCGCTTTGAGAACATAGAGTCTCTACTGAATGTTACACATGATGATCTCGCTCTACCAAACAGGAGACTTGAGTAGGCCTGGCAGATGCTGCTTCTTTCCTGCCTCTCTCCGGGGTGTTACCATGGAGGCTAGGAATGTCCTGGGGGAGCTCGCTCTCACCAGGGAGACATTTTGTGGGTTGCTAAGCATGTCAGTCTGGCGGGAGATTCCTTTTGTTATGGAAAATGTGTTCTAGCTTTGTCAATATATGTACACTGACTAATGTAAATTGCACACATGCGTATACATGCGTCGCACACTCACACACACACAGACACACACACATTCGTGTAGTCGTAGATTCTTAAGCTCACTCACTCACTCACACTGAAATAATACTATAGCCTGCTACAATATACTACACACATAATGCAATAATTGTCTACTGTCTTGCATGAGATTAAAAATGTTGAGGATGCACATTTATACATGCAATAAATTGCTCATATTGATGTCATTTATCAAACAATAGAGGCTCTCGATGAATTCTTAATATTCACAAATGTGTACTCAAACGAATAATAATGATAGCCTCTAAAGTGAGCCCAGAGTGTAGTTATCCTTTAGTTAGCTATTCGTGTAGCGTGAGAAGATGTCCCTTGGAAGTGAGTAGAATACAGTAGAATGTGAAAGTGTGTTACATTGACTGTGTGATGGCTCATCTCTTCTTGTTGTCCTCAGGGGAGTCCAGGAAGTTTGACCCTACCTTCAAAGGACCCATTCACAACAGGTAAGAGTGGCTCCGTTTCAATCTGCTGACCACTGTACACTCCACGACCACATTGAAACTGTATAATCCCTCTGATAATCTCTCCTCTCCTCTCCTATCCTTTCCTCTCCTCTCTCTTTCTCCCTCTTTCTCTTCCTCTCCCTATCCTCCCTCTCTATCTCTCTCCCTCTCTCTCTCTTTCCCTCTCTCTCTCTCTCTCTCTCTCTCTCTGTCTCTCTCTCTCGCTCCTCACTTCTCTTGTTGCCAGGGGTTGCACAGATGTCCTCTGCTGTATCCTCTTCTTCTTGGCCCTGGTGGGTTACTTTGCAGTGGGCATCCTAGGTAAGTCTGCTGTGTGGCTACTGTAAATACAACATTACTGTAAATACAACATTACTGTAAATACAACATTGGGATCTTAAATCATCCTTAATACTTTGTCCAAGATGAGTACTTGATAAGTACGGAAACTGTTAGAGGAGGATTGTTTGTTGTTATTATTCTAATTGTTTTTATGACTATATTACATGTTTAGCACAGTATGGATATGTATAACAACAGTGTCATATAACTTTCTGTTGTTTAATTGTTTGTTTGTTTGTTTGTTTGTTTTTTCACATAAAAAGACACATTCTCTCTCCCTCCCTCCAGTGGCTTTTCATTTGAAATGATCTCTGTTCTCTCCCATGTAGCCTGGTCCCAGGGGGACCCCAGGAAGGTCATCTACCCCACAGACAGCAAGGGCCAGTTCTGTGGACAGGCTGGAACCCCTTTGGAGTAAGTCCTCCCTCCCTACCCTTAGACCCACTTATTTTCACTGGGATAGAAGTAGCGGTATTTCCAGGGTTCAACAGCAAGTGTTGCCTGAATGCCCAGAGCAAGTAGTAAACTGCTCCAGGGTAGTAGCTCAGCCATCATCGTGGAGTATTTATTTATTCTTTTATTTTTATTTTCGTTCATGAAATTACCTAGACTGTGATTGTCTTCCCTCTTAAATGCCCCAACATGGTTGAGTGGACTACGGCCTGATTTATGCTCAACCTGGTAGGCACTGTTAGGAGAGGTCATCAGGCGATATGATGCAATTGCGGTATTTCAACTCGTCAACACTATACATCCAAAATGAGGCCTACCAGATACGATTAATCAGTCAAATTCTTATTGGCAGTGTTAGCTTTTTTTATTTAAAAATAAAAAAATGGGGAAGTCAACCCCAACAGAGCCGAACCATACACCAGGACACTAAGTATGTGTTCGGCCTTCCCGATTCCGCCTGGAATCAGGACACAAGGCCATCCTATCATAGTGGACTAGCTTATGTGTACTGTGAACCCATTTTACACGTAGCACATTGCCAGATGCCCTTCTCATCTGTATTACTGGGGACAGGGATTGAGATCCCTCCAGAGACCACTCCCTCTGGTGTTCGTCAACAGCCCCTACAGATGTACGCAAAGGCAAGACGCAAACCTGTTGCATCTTGGCACGTGCAAAATATTCTGCCTGATGATAAACTATGTGTACAGCAGAGCACCCACTGTCTCCTGGATACCAGGATGTCTGAATAGATATCTTGGGTCCATCAGTGGCTCCGAGACTGCTGCACATCTCGGAACACGTCTGCGATTCACCAAAGACAAAACCCAAGATCTAAAAAGACATTCTACTTTTATGTGAGAGTGTAACCCAGCCAGCCGCCCACTACTTAGTTAATGCAATTACTTATTATACTGTTATAGTATCAACAGCCAGTGATGGAAAGCGACTGAGTATTTAACTCAACTGTAGTTAAGTACATTTTGAAGAACTTGTACTTATTGGAGTATTTCATTTTAAAGATGCATTGAAATTTGCGCCACTACATTTCAAGGTCATATTGTACTTTTGACAACTACATGTCAAGGCAAATTATTTGTATAGCCCAAAATCACATTACATGTCCCAATGTGCTTCACAGGCCCACAATGAGACAACACCCCCTGTCTTATCCCCCAAAGATGATGAGGAAAAACTCCCATAGAACCCCCACCCCCCAAACAAAAACAAATACCTTAAAAGAAAAAGAAAAGACTTTACTAGAGTACTATTACTCGGGGTCTGTTTAAGTTGGCAATGCTGATTGGGGGCCGTTATGGGCCAGGTAATACATTGTAGTGTGCATTTCTATAGTATATTTATACTGTAGGCATGTTAAGACTTCTGCTGGCAATGGGATTGGTTTTCCTCATTGAGCGCTTATCCTTATTATTATCATTAGGGCATAAGTATCTTGTGTTTTATTATAAATTCTGGGTAGCCCATTCTACTTTACTTAAGTAGGGGAACAGTGTTCTCCTCCCCCGCTGTCAATGGCACCGTCTCCTTAATCAGTGAAACTCAACACTTTGGATGCCGCTAAGATCATAGAATTATGACTGATATAGTCTTCATGCAGAGGACGACCAGTGGCCCATTGACCTCCATGTAGATGTTGAAACACTGAAGCTGCAGACGTGGCTGCTCCAACATGAAAGGAGTGAGCTGTGTAGTTTCAGGAGAAAACCACATTGCTTGCAGAGGAGAGACCCAGTCGTGCCGAAAACCAGGACATGGACATCGGTTTTCCCTCCTCATGATGAACAGTGGGACGGTTAGTTTGCTTGCGCCATTTCAGATACTCCCAACATGGAGGAGAGAGAAATCAGAATTACACTGGCAATTTGCAATATGTGTTCCTTCCAGACCTATCACATTGGAATCATGTTTTAGCTGGATGGTGAACATGTGAGAGTGGCCAGTCCTTTGTACCAGTAGCCATCAGGCTCCACAACCAAGACCCAACTTTAAAGACCTGCACTGTCCGTTACTGACTTGACTCCTGCATGGGCTCTGGCGCACTACTACTAGGATGTACATTGCCGGACTTGACAGATGCCCGTTAAGGATAACTGTACTTATATTTACTCATAGACTGTTGATAGATTGAATATATAGTCATCCAGATATGCTCACTGTTTTACATATTTTTCATTCTTATATATTCACTGCGATTCATAGTATTCTAATTATATGTTTTGCCATACAATATGGCGCATCGCCACAGCTCATTGGCCACAGCTGTCATTTAATGATAATCACCTTCCATTTGATTACAATCACCTGTTTGCGACCAAGATGTACGATGATACGTGTGCAATCATTCATATTATATGTACATTTACATTTATTGATAGACTGTACATACTGCAACAGTCGAAATTGTGAAATGTACCTTTAGAACGCTTATGTTTTGGTTTGCACGTGTACGTCTGAAGCTACGTCACTGCCCCGCGCTCTGCACCCAGGTTAGCTGAGCGGTACACCTGCTAGCTGATGGACATGGACATGAGCTCCGCCTCCTTTTATTTCCTCAACTCACAAACAGTGATGCTTTGGTGTGTGTGTGGACACCATTTTATTTCATGTGTGAGTAGAATAGTAGCCGTGACACCAGGCTTGGTATGATTAATGTGGTAGCTATGATAAATAAAGTAGCACTTGTGAGATCCCAGTATCGTTGGGCGACGTGAGTGGCTCGCCTAATCGTCTCCCTCCCTGCTTTCCATGTACCACCATCAAGACACGCAGGCCAAAAGTGTTACAATACGTTCACCCATTCAGAGATCCAGTGCGGATATCTAGGGTCAGCAGTTCAGTGTTTTATTTTATCTTTATTTGTCTTTGTTTGGTTCTGGACTCTGACCTGTACCTCTCCTGAGTTTCACTCTCATTGCTGTTGCTGCCATGACACCTGACTTCCCCTCCGGGGATCAATAAAGGTTTATCATATATTTAGAGACATCTTATTTGCACTACATCCATTTGCACATTATAAAGCCTGTCCTGTGATGATCATTACCATTATGTTGCATTTAACATATTTATTTCACACAGGAGAAGCATTTCAATTCAATCAAACTCAATCTGAACTCTGCCATGGTGAGGTGTCGCTTTCGTTAGATTAACATAAACATCCATTTTATCCTCTGAATCAACCGAACATCACCTGATTTGATTCGTCTGAACTGCAGCAGCGGGAGGGAAGACGGCATGGACTGAGGTTCCAGGGTTTTTGCGTGGCGTGAAGTCAGCTGATTTCCAGTTGCAGGTGGATTGTACTTGTAGCAGATCTAGCAGCAGATGCGGAAGTAATGACCGTGGCAGGCGGCGGCGTTGTTGTGTTTTCAGATCTATGCGTGAAGTCATCTTCGCAGGGCAGTTGGATATTGATGGGTCTTCATTGGGCCTAGGCTTAACGTTCGTGGTGTGGTCAGGATAAAATACCCAGCGGCGGTGAACGGTGACGTCTGGTTGCGCCCGACGCTCGACTAACCTCGGTTTCATTGAGAGGCTTAGATTATCAACTTTATCATCTTCTTTCCAAAAATACAACCTCGCGCTGGACCAGGGGCATGGTGAGGAAGAGCCAAGCGGAAAGCAAAACCAAAATAGACCCAAAATATTTGCATGAAAACGAGAATACGAGTGTTGAAAACCTTACTTCAGGTACAGTAGCAGCAACACTTGCAAAGCATCAGCAAACAGGGTGTGTGCGTGAATGGGGAAGTCTTTAAATAGACCACCAGATCAGTGTAGGTGGGACTATGGAGCATCAGCTAAGCTGTCATGCTCCATACATGACTTAGAGTGTCCTGCCAGAACTCGTTTCGCCCCCATTATATAAAAAAATGTAAAAAAACAACAAAAAAACATTAATTCATTGTATCTAGTGGATGTGTACGAACACAGTCATGATCAACTTCATCATCGTTAGCATCATTCACCAATGTCCTGCCGTGATTGTAAAAAGAATGACAGTGGTATCATTATCATTTCACAGTTCCATGAGCCCAGTCTAACTTGTGTTAGTATTGATCCCCTTTAGGTGCTCTGGAGGACCCACGCCTGTTGTTTGTTTGGTCTTATTTGTGCGCGAGCACGTACACATGTGCATGTGTTTGCTTGATTGCTTCCTCAGGCACACCTCGGGCCAAGCTGCAAAGCCAGATGTATCGTTCACACACCTAAAACAACACTAATGAGCACGTGCAAAGTGGGAGCTCACGCGGTTTAGTTGGTCGTTTCGGTGGCTCTTCTTCTTAGTTCCCTTATGGAGTGACATTTTGTTTTATTATGATATATTGTTTTTATTTATGCATTTATTAGAATAGCATGCTGCATTCTCCCTCTCTTGGACACTGGATTTTGAGTTTTTATTTAATTACATTTTTTATTTAATCTTTTTAGGTGATAATACATTTGCCCCAAAACTGATATTCAAACAACAATATTGCTGTGCTTATTCAACAAAATGGACACTGCTTTGAGCCTACACACCTATGCACCTGTGTTTTACTCCTGATATATTTTGTGTTGCGACCCAGGTTTTGGTCCTGGCCCAACCTTTGAAACGCACTACTCTAAACCTTTATTGACAATTAAAGAAAAGGGCGACAAATGATTGTAATGTCCAAACTCTCGAATCAGTGTTTCCAAGTAGACCCATGTCCATCTGTGAATGGTTAGATCACATTAAACTCTTATGTCAGCCACTACACATTTAATTAACACATCACCTCTCCTATTTAATTAACACATCAACTCTCCTCCAACTGCTATTTTTCTTTAAGCACAAGCACAAGTTCGAAACACCCAGTATGGAGAGTATATTTTGGGAACCCTTGAAACTGCACTTCTCAGTTATTATTAAGTGTAACTTCAGCAGTTTGTGACACTTTTCTTTTGACATTGTGGCAGATATAGTATACAGCTTTGTTTGTGAGTCTGTGCCTGAGGCCTGGTGAAAAATGTCTAAAACTGTCAGAATATGTATGGATATTTTGGTTTTTATGTGTGTGTGTGTATGTGTATGTGTGTGTGTGTGTGTGTGTGTGTGTGTGTGAGACCACCTCAGAACTGCCCCCTCCATCGGTGCCCTCAAAATGGGTCTTAAAACTCTTTTCGGCCACCAAGCCTTACTTATGGCCTTTTTTTTTTCACATCTGCCTGGCCATGTTACCTTTTTCAATCTGACCTGCCATATTTTGTACCCTTCTATATTTTAACCAACCTGATGTAAATTTTTACTTTGCTATTTTTTTTTTAAATTATTTGCACCTGCAAATGAGTCACTATATAAATGGAATCTATTATTATTATTATTATTATTATTATGTGTGTGCTTGCATGAATGTGTGTATGCATGTATATTTGTAAGTTGTTTTCATGTGTGTGTGTGTGTGTGCGTGTGCCTGAAACTGACATCTCTTTAAATAAACAACTATATGTTGCTTCTCTTCTGAAACATGGCAGGAGTGTGGGGTGAAGCAGATTGAATCTCTAACAAACTGCGTTCGTTTTTTTTCCAAAGAAATTGTATTTGACTTTCATTTCCCTAGACGTGGTTTCATTTAGTTCCAGCGTGTTTCTAGAGGATGCCGGCTGTTTTTAATGGTAATTAATTGCAACAATGCACACTATGTCATGGGAACCATGAAAAACACAATTAGGCCAGTTAAAAACTTTTCATTTCACTTAAACAGCGCCGCGCTCCCAATGATCCAACAAACCATATATGTATTCCGCTGTGCTTTTGAGCCTGCTTTATGCTGATGTTATGGGAGTGTGCGAGTTTAGAGAGATTGCGCACCCCAGGACACTGCGACAGCAAACAGCGAATCGCTTGTTTACAGTACAGAATTACAAGGCTCTTAAAAAGAGCCAATGAACATGTGATCTCCGACACAAATATCAGACACGTATCCCCTCC
>OMKL01153664.1:0-10915 GCA_900302295.1 Parasudis fraserbrunneri | reverse complement strand
ATTTGGCTCCAGGATTGAAAATGAAGGCCTATCCTTATGCCTACAGTTAACACCAAGAGAGAAATATATCAGCAACAAACCTCATTAACTGGGTTCATAATGGGGCAGTAAAATCAATATTTTCCCAACATTCTTTTTTTTTTTTTTACAGAATAATTTGAACACTCAGCCATTGCACAGAAATCATGTGTTTTCTTTGTTTTGTTGTCAGTCTTCCAACAGGGCAACTTGTAATCATACTATTGGTAATAGGTATGATTATAGATGTGGCACCACTCTCTAAACATTCTGTGACATACCTTTCTTTGCAACAAAAGTGCATAAGTAATTTGCTGAAATGCCTCTGTTTTGATTGCTTTGATCGGTACTGTACATTGTAACGTTATACAGCTCAGTAGCTAGCTGCTATAACATTTGCAAAGCTGCTTTACATTGAACAAACATGCTACAGTGTTTTGGAACACAGTGCAACAGTTGAAATTAGAGAAACAGATGGAACTTTATCTGTTTTCCAAGCAACCTGCAAGTTACAAAGATAATGGGCTCCAACAAGGTACAATTATAATAACTGTAGCAGTTTGGTAACAGGACTATGGGAATCGTTTTTTGTATTGTATTTGTAAGGATTATTATTATTATTTTTCTCAGTTAAAAGCCTGTGCAGCTCATAAACCATAAGTCCCAGAGCGAACGGCATTTGGCAGGTGGATTCCTATGGCCCCCCTACTACTCAGGCAAGGCCATGCACCCATGTCAGCCAGATGGTGGTGCTATAATAACAAATCACACTTAAAAGGCTATAACTCCCACACCTTAGGTCCAACTGACACAAAACTTAATATACATATGCAGCTGAATATGCTCTACAACTATGGGTGAACCACTGGGATCACCCATGTCTGCCATACTGAATTGCCATTTTGTGTTTTATGCAAAACTGTTTGTTCTCTAAGGCTTTTTCAATTGTGGTCCTATCGACACCAAAATGTACACAAATGGTCTTCAAACTGGCCAGATCAGATAAACGACATGGCCGCTGTCAACCAACAAACGTTGTGAACTTCGACAAAGCATGTGTCTTAGCACAAAATTGTCCATAAGTCATTAATTATACAATCATCATGATATTCAGTAGATATGTTGGGTGAAGGTATATGATCATGAGGACAAAATTATTTTAAAATTGCTCCATAGGGGGCACAATAGTGCCAAAAATGTGTACTAAAACAGCCTTCCTATGCATGAAAATTTACAAAACAGTGCACACACAGGTCCAGTCCTATGCTAAACTAGGCATCCTCAAATATGGGGCCAATAGTCCTGATGGTGGCGCTATAGCAGCAGCCTAAAGTTCAAATCTTTGAAAATTCTCAAAAAATCTATAGTATGTGCTAGAGGTCTGTAATCTTCTGAGGTTGTCCACCCAAATGAGTTGAAACTTTAACACACTGGTACCTATGGTCAATTATTAAGTCCATCACTTGCAAAAAAAATTCTAAATGTGCAAAACTAATTAAACCCTATAAGTCATATAGATTTTGTCCAAATGATACAAACAGCAACACAAAGCATTGACAGACCTCCATAATCAGAAACTGTAAAGGGATTCTCATTTGGACAAATATTGCTTCTACAGAGCATGACAACATTGATGCAGGGGTTTCCAGAGAGCGTGGATACTGCTCTCTGTTTTGGGTGGCATTCTTCTTTAAGAACCACTGATTGCTGAATTGAATACACCTGTAGTCAGGCCTATAAAGCCCATGAAGCCTCTCGGCTGTGCTCTCATTTATCCTATGGACGCAGGACCTGTTTAGTTTGTTTGGGTTTTCTTGTTCTTTTGGCATCACAACACTCTTGATGCATATTATCTACTCATCCAACACCCCGGCATTCACACTGATTATACTGATTGTCACATCTCATTCTCTTTATATTTAAGTATTTATACTTTAGTTCTGTTTTTTGCTTAACCTTATTTGTCAACTATTTGTTATGGCTTTCAGGCCCCCATGACAAAATGGGGGCCCATTGTTAGGCTACTATCACTTAGGTAGGCAATGGGTTTTTCCACAGTAAACTTGATTTACATGTTTACAGTTTGGTCATCAAATCCAAATTTGTAGTTTGTTTTGCATGATGGTGAATTAGTCTCTGGTTTTGAGTTATACCAGAGTTGTTGCTCTTCTTATTTGTTTAGAGTGCGGCCTAGTGTTTTCAGTGTATTTCCTTGGTGCAAAGCATGCCTAAAGAATGCTTGGGGTTAGTTATATTTTCCACAGAAGGCTTTAGTAGCTTGTCTTCTTTTGGAGACTTGTTATTTTGTTTTGGCTTGTAATTAGATCTGACATGTCAAAGCAGGGCAACAGGTGCAACTAATAACATTAATTATGGGGCCACTTGATTCAAGTGAGCCAGCATTGACAAAACTATTGACCATTGTCAACCTGACTACTGCACACCTATGTATATCAAGCAGGCCCACAATTAATGTTAGCTGCACTTGTTTGCCCTGCTTTTGAGAAGGGTCTATCAGTATTCCAGATTGGGAGATGGGCCACAGCTGACAGTTTGAGAAGTTATGCACTTAAGGTGCCGAGCCCACATGGGCTTACAATACACTATACATACAGTTGCATTGGTTTACAACATAAAAATGAATACTCTAACTCACACAGTCTTTACTCCCATATTTAGCAAACAAAGTTCCTTTTCTAAAACACTGTTCAAGTCGATAAATGCAATCAGCATGCAATGCTTAACTAACATCATGCATGCTGACTCGCTATAACGACATGCTTACAACAAGGACATACAAATTATGCTATGCTACAACTGATGACTGAAAACCATATAAATACAATATCTACCTCACATAGCTCATTCCACACTGTCAAGTTAACATGTAGATTTTTTAAATCAATCATTCACTTTTCCATTAGCGCCACCATCAGGCCAAACTAAGAAAAATATATCTCGAAAAGAAATGGCCAGATTGCCATACAATTTGCTGTGCACATTCATGATGGTAGATGCTAGATCAGACAGGGTCATCAGTGTTTTTGGGGGGGTAATAATTATAACCTTAAACATTTAACTTTTAAATTATCCTTAAAAGTTGTTTATAACCCTATCCCTAACCCTACCCTTAACCACTCCCACTACTTAAAAGTTACAAATAAATGTAAAGTATTTGTGTGAAATGCTGATGAGCCCGTGTGATCTAGCATTTACCATTCATGACCTCAAGAAGAAGAAACTTATGTTTATGGTGAACCCATGACCTTTCCACTAGTGCCACCATCAGGCCAAGCTTTCAGTTTCCTCTCCTGACCCGTAAGTCGTAGTCACAAAATCTGGTGTGAATATTCATGATCCTTAGAGGAACAACCCTATTGATTTTGGTCATTCCATTACATTTTCTCTAGTGCCACCATCAGGCCAAACTGACAAAATATCTTGACCTTTCCTCTAGTGGCTTGTTATTAGGGGCTATATTATTTTCTTATGATAATGATAACATAAAACACAATACATTATGTAATTAAAATACTTTATTTGTTTTCAACTCAAGCACAAAAGATGGAATTTGGACAACCCATGATATTGAATTGTGTGACAGCAGGAAGTTGAATAATTGGATCAGACTTAGTAGCTACCCATGGTTTGCTCCAGCCAGTCAGTGAACATGCAGACCTGAAGATTTAAAAGTGGAGATATTAATATGTGTATTGCAGTCACCGGTGCACAATGTCAATTTAGTTGGAACATCAAGTAAAATGTAAAGAATAAAAGTTTGATACTTATTTAGTACTATCTTAGTTCATTCTAAGGTTTTACCTTGGCGTAGACACCAGGGTGGTCCCTCTCGGCACATCCATAGCCCCAGGACACAACACCCTGCAGCTCACCATTGCACACAACAGGGCCACCAGAGTCACCCTGAAAAAGGAAGAGATACAAAAGAGATGGAAAGTGGTAAGTAGTAAGAAATGGCAGACGTCATGCATATTGCATCATGTTTCAACATTAACACTCAAACATTGCAATTTGATGGAGCCAACACAAATGTTTTGTGTCATTTTGAAGACCAGAGAAGTACATACCTGGCAAGAGTCCTTGCCTCCCTCCAGGTATCCAGCACAGAACATGGTGTTGGTGATCATGCCAGGGTAGGAGTTGTTACAGTCCTCATCAGACAGGATGGGGATGGCCAGGCACTGCAGCTTGTCCCCGTCAGCAGCTACAGTAAGAAGATAGACAGGATGGGAGATAGGCAAAGACAATGTGTAATAGAGTTATTATTATTAGATATTGTGAACATTGCACACGATTGAATTGTTAACCTGCAGTTGGACTCAATCTACAGTATTTTTTTTATGAGGTGCTACTCACAGGAGCTCATGGTGTTGCCCCAGCCAGAGACTATGCACATGGTGCCAGCGGGGGCACAGCTGGTGGGCAGAGCCACAGGCTGCACATACTGATTGAGGGTGGCGGGCTGGCTCAGCTTGATCAGCATGACGTCACTGTCAAGGTCCCAAGAGCTGTAGTTGGGATTGCGGATGACATGGGAGGAGGAGATGAACTGCTCATGGCCCTCAGTTACCATGATGTGGTGCTCACCCATACGCACCTGCACACGGCTGAAAGAGAGAACAGAGAAGGGATGACTATAAATTCGTGTTTTTTTATAGTACCATGGATTACATGATTTGAGTTTTAAGGATTGCAAAGTACAGTATATTACTTGTTAAGGTTTACTTGTAGTCTACTTACGACTTGTAGCAGTGAGCAGCAGATACAACCCAGTTCTCGTTGACCAGAGAACCACCACAGAAGTGGTAGCCAGAGTTCAGAGACACCTGATGGGGCTGGGAGTAGGGCTGGCACTCATACCCTCCGACGATCTTGTCGTCCTCCAAGGCAACTGAAAAAATTGAAGTGCTTTGTCAGAATTTGCAGTTGTAAACAGTGAAGTGCACTTAAAGGGACAGATATGATTTTTTGTGCAAGTTGTCTGTACAAGCTGACTGAATGTAACTGAAATCTACTTCATGTGAACTGTGGAGTAGTATTTCATCATATCATGTTTACATTTTGCTGTTCTCAGTGATCATTGCAAAGTAATTGTGATAAGCCAGATCATGTATTATAAGTTTTGAGAGGCAGTTTTGAAAGTTTTGAAAGTGCCTTGTACTCACAAGCAGCTCCGATGAGCAGAAAGAAGACCAGAGACCTCATGATTGCTGTGTGATCCTGTTGATGAGAGTAACTCACCTCGACCCCTAGTTTATATTCACAATTGTTAGCACTGCCCTGTTCGACGGAGCTGCCTGATTGGTTGAGCGATGGACAAAAATGGACCACTAGGCATCGACTGCCAATTGTTGGTGGTCATTTAAGGTGATGATGCCAGATCAGATCAGAATAGGCTGGTACATTCACTGGTCAATTAATAATCTTGAGCCCAACAGCTGTATTATTCACAACTTTACTCAAGGCTGACTGCTTTGTGCCAACAGGTGTGACTAAAAATGTGTTTCTGAATATTTTCTTATAAGAATGATGATAAATAAAATGTATACGTACATATTGAACTTATCAGTAACACATTAGTTTAAGGGGCACAATAATAATGATTAAATACCTAAGAACTAATTACCTTATTTATTTAAGTTTAAGATGTCCTTCCAGGATGGCATCTACTTCTTTTTCCAATGACACATTGAGTAAAGGCCTATCCATTTGACTCTCAAATCACCATTTCTACCTGCTTACCTCTAATTCTAAAAGTGAACTATCAATTAAATAATATTTGGTGCTATGCTCTCTGGTGGTGTTACCAACTTATGTATGCTTCACTGAAAATCATAATAATAAGGATTAAAAGAAAAACATAATTAAAAGTTGTTGTTTTTTACATTTCGTTATTTAAAAGAAAAATAGTTAAATAAATAGGGAACATGAGAGACGAAGCAACAATAAAAAGTCAGACAACCATACCATACCATACCATACCATACCATACCAACCAACCAACCAACCAGAACAGGGAATGGTGGTAATACAGGCTACAATAAATAACAAATAGAAATAAATAGAAAAGCATAAGGGACAAAAAAAATCAAAAGGCAGAGAAATTTCAAAAGACAAAGTAAAAAACATAACATAAAAGCACATCTACATTATGCAAGAGTGTGTTTTAAGAAGTAGCAGACAGATACTGTAGCCAGCCTAGTTCCTCAAGCAGGGTGTTCCACAATATACGGGCCCTAATGGCAGAGCCTCTGGCAAAAGCGCGATCAACAATGAAGCACAATGAATGGATCATCTTAGTCAATCATTGCCATTTAGGCTAATGGACAGGTCAGATCTGAATCTTACCCTGTTTCTGCTCTAATTATATGATCTATAAACTGGTTGGCTACTGAAAATTACATACAGTGCATCACCTTATTTGCTCATATCACTCCTTCCTTGAGTTCTTGTTTCAAATTCTTGTTGGCTTGTTTACATTATGGAGACTCATTTACATTATTGAGTAATTGATGTGTTATTTTCAAATATGTTAGGGAATATCTGAATATCTGAAAATGTGTTATACAACTCAGCAAATGTATTGATATTTTAATCCAGAAGATTTTCAAGTGATTGTCAATGACATGAAGTCAGTTTACAGATTGTACCATTAGGGGTAGAGAAATACTTAAGGTTGATCCAACAGTTACCAAGTGTTGTGTGTCTTTGATTTGTGCAAAATGTTATTCAGACAGGCCCAAATTACAAGATGTTCCATTTTCCTAATTTCCTATTTACAATTTACAAAATGGTAAAACATCTGCATAATTCATTGAGTCAGTCTTTTTAAAACTCATATTAAAATAGCATTTTAGACATCAACTTGTTTTTCTTTGAGCTGCTATATCTTTGGGCGTGTTTTCCTGGTTGAAGGCCAGGTCTAGCAAGTTGCGGGTGTGAACCAGGCCATCTGCATAGCTGCCCTCGTGGCTTCGCAAAATAGCTCCAGGTGCATATCAAGGTTAGGAATTGCATCATGTGCCGAATACAGGTCCAAACCAGAACACAGAGTACTACTAGAAGTGTCTGCTGAAATGTGTGCTATCTGTTTATTTATATTATGACACTATTATAGGAATATTCAAAGCAATCACATTTTATGATAAGCAGCCCAAATAAAGGACAGATTTCATAATAAATTGCAGTGTTTATGCCCCCATTAGTCTACCCTTTCAAAATAAGTGTATACATAGCTATCATTAATCTGTCTTCCATCTATCAAAATAACATGGTAGTTATTATATGACTTATCAGTCAGAGAAGTACATACATGTATTTCAAATTATATTAGAAAATTAAATTTAAAAAACCTAACCCCTTTTCCCTTCCTATCGCACCATCATTATTTCAACACCTTGCTAACTGGATAGACAAATCAGATTTTGGTCATACGTCATCAAACATAACCCACCCACCAATGAATATGACATAAAACTCAGATGTGTCTTCCCCCTCTGGTTCTACAAGTATTTTCTCCATGCTCACAGTCCTTCTGATAATACCTCAGATTAGCCACAATAATGTCACCGTGCAACATGGAAACGTCCTTTGCTGCAATATTGTTAAACAGTTGCATGTATTTCTTTTGTGCTTTATGAGGGCACAGTGATTAAAAATTATGATTTAAAACTAGGCTGAAACCCTAATAACTAATGGTCATTTCTAAACTATTTACACTACTATGTTGCATAGTAAAATTCTAGGCTGAACTTGCTGTTTGCCAGAGTGTATGAGCATATTTCTGGTACTGGTGGGAGTGGGGGCCGGGGGCACATGTGAGATCTATTTGTTTTTCCAATCCCCTAAATATTTTTCCAGGATCCTGATTGGTCATCATAGTCAATGAGGGTGTGTCGAGTAGGGAAAAAGCGTATAAATCAGGGGTCCAGGTGAGGTTCTTTCATCAACAGGATCACACAGCAACCATGAGGTCTCTGGTCTTCGTTCTGCTCATCGGAGCTGCATGTGAGTACAAGCCTGTTGGTCTGAAGACATTGATCTCAGATGTCAATGAATTCTACACACTGGTGTAATGGTTTGGATTCCTGTGTTTTCAGTCGCCACGGAGGACGACAAGATCGTCGGAGGGTATGAGTGCCAGCCCTACTCCCAGCCCCATCAGGTGTCTCTGAACTCTGGCTACCACTTCTGCGGTGGTTCTCTGGTCAACGAGAACTGGGTTGTGTCTGCTGCTCACTGCTACAAGTCGTAAGTGAATTCCTGATATTTTATAGGATTTTAGGTCAGGCTAATTCTCTGTTGAAGGAAATTATATGAAATAGTGATTATGGTTAAAAATTACATCCTGAAGCCTCTTGCCCTCTCCTCTCCTTCCAGTCGTGTGCAGGTGCGTATTGGTGAGCACAACCTCAGGGTTACCGAGGGCAACGAGCAGTTCATCTCCTCTTCCCGTGTCATCCGCCACCCCAACTACAGCTCCTACAACATCGACAATGACATCATGCTGATCAAGCTGAGCAAGCCCGCCACCCTCAATCAGTATGTGCAGCCTGTGGCTCTGCCCACCAGCTGTGCCCCCGCTGGCACCATGTGCAAAGTCTCTGGCTGGGGCAACACCATGAGCTCCAGTGAGTAATAATGCATCAGGGTTGCTTTAATTGAACCAGGTTTCAGACTTGACTATTATCAAGCATTCAGCTGTAAATGTAAGTTGTATCATTTCATCTCAATCCCTTTTGCATCACAGCTGCTGACAGCAACAAGCTGCAGTGCCTGGACATCCCCATCCTGTCTGATGAGGACTGTAACAACTCCTACCCTGGTATGATCACCGACGCCATGTTCTGCGCTGGATACCTGGAGGGAGGCAAGGACTCTTGCCAGGTACTGTAGTCAACAAGATTAACCTGCAGAGGGCCCCCTTCTCCACCAATGCATCTCAACAAGATAGCATAATGTCACTCGTCATCAAAGGATGGCCTGTGACATGTCTGGTCGCTTAATCAACCAGATAACAACCAATTCTGATCACTCTGGCTTAAAAATACATATTAACATACAAACACACGCAATGTGTTACCTATAATGTATGACCATAATCAAGCTTGGTCAGTAAAGAATTATCTTCACTGATGCCATTAGGCTCATGTTGGTGAATTTCAGCCTGATAGGAGATGTAGGGAAAGGGCCTACATGCAATACCACATTAATGTAGAGCATCTGTTAAGCCCTTGGTTTGCTGTCAACACATCTTTTGACAACCTGCTTGACAGTTGTGTTGCTTAGAAAATATGAGTTGTTGTGTGACTTCACTGTGTCTCTCGCAGGGTGACTCTGGTGGCCCCGTTGTGTGTGATGGTGAGCTGCAGGGTGTTGTGTCCTGGGGCTACGGATGTGCCGAGAGGGACCACCCCGGTGTCTACGCCAAGGTATGACTCAAACATGTCCTTCTTATTTACTACATTACTCACAGAATAAACAGGGGATATTCCATAGTGTGTGTGTCCATATTTACCCTCATCATTACTGCCTGCTAACATCTCCCTGTTTCTATCTTCAGGTCTGCCTGTTCAACGACTGGCTGGAGCGCACCATGGCCAGATACTAAGACTGATGCTACCTCCCCCATCCTACCTCTACCATTTTACCTCCATACTCCTACCTCCACTATTGCCATAAGATTTTGGAATCTGTATGCAGTCCATTTTCACCTTGTACAGTATGTCAGGGATGAGGAATGAATAAAGTCTTGCATTAATGATGACTTTTAGTTTTTGCACTCTATCTTTAAATTCTTCAGTTTATGTTTGTGACTCCTCATTTCAAAGGAATGTCAAAAAAAAGGTTTCGAAGCATCACATTTTCAATCATGAATAAATATAATTTTCTTGCCCTTCAGGATATTGTAAATGCCAGACAATAGCATGATTTTCTGTCAAATCCAATACATGGAGTGCAGAGATTTAAGGTTTAGGAGATATTTCACATTATCGCATTATAGGTGTTCTTGATTTGGGTGTTTATGATGATAAAGCACTAATTCTTAACATTGGGATTATACTTTTTTATGTTAAAGGGAAACAACCGGCAAAATCTGTTTATTTTACTTACTCTTACTCCTATCTTTTATTCACATATTCTCTAGCAGTAGTGAACATGTTTGAGCTGTGGTGTTATTATTTTTTTTATGCTACTATCATTAAATTGTGAATGTCATCATTAGCAAGCATATGTCTGTCATCTGAACCCCTGAGGGAATGCAGATTATTTTATAGGCAAATAGGATGGAATGTATCCTGCTTTTAGACTGCTAAACTACAATACAGACTGCTAAACTACAGTGTTTTATTCAATGTGTTTTATTCAGTGTGTCTATTTTTCAGTAGACTTGATCGGGCTTTGGTGTTGTATGATACTTCCAGAAAATAGTTCGGGGATCCATTTTAATCTTCCCAAGACCCACGTGTGGTTTCCGACCCACACTTTGAAAAACACTGCTCTGACATCATATTAAACCTGCATCATTAGCTTTTTCTTTCAACACTGTATCATCAGTGTAATAGACCATGTGTCCTAGTTTTCACAGTGTGAAGGCTAGATCCTGCAGTGGGTCTGTGAGAGACCCTCCACCTGGCACGATGGCATGGGGTCTACGCCAAGGTCAGGATATGTAGATTACAACCTGTACCAAACAAACAGCATGTACAGCCAAAACATTCAGGGCTCAAGCACATATTATACTGTACCACCGAGCATCAAAATCATGGAATCAAAACCTGTTGCAAATGAAGCACAATTTTAATAGCAAGGCACAAATAGGACCACTTCATGGCTTACATTAGAGTAACTTCTTAACTTACATAATATTTATTTT
>OMKL01153663.1:0-14371 GCA_900302295.1 Parasudis fraserbrunneri | reverse complement strand
CACACACACTCAGTATGAACATACATGTACACACACATACACACACACACACACACACACACACACACACACACACACATAAAAACAATGTCGATATGAACATACAAGTACACACACTTGTATACAGAGAGACATAAACACATACTGAACACACACACACACACACACACACATCAACATCAACATGCAGGCTGCCAGTGAGCTTCAATATGGTTGTGAACAGTCTCCTCTTTAGAACAGGCCTGCCTCCCCATGGAGGATCTTGAACTCAGACCAACAGAAAAAAAGAGAAGAAAGCCCTCTCTTCTCTTGCCTCAGCATCCCTCTCTCTCTCTCTCTCTCTCTCTCTCTGGCCAGTCAATATGTTCTAGCCTACTGCAGTTTATGTTAGATGTTGGATCTCTGCTTCTGAGCCACAGGTAAACCATTAAGCCAAATGACTCGTGCGTCGAAGCACAACAGCCTCTTAGCTACTTGAAATCGCCACTCTGTCCTGATACTTGAAGTTACAGCCAAATAAACAGCTAGAGGTGCTCATGGTGCTGGACTCCTTCCCCCAGCGCCTCAGAGAGCAGCACGCTGATAGATGGTGTGTTCATGCCTGGTATAAAGATGTCAACGACGGAAGAAACTCTCCGTTGAATGGTAATCATAGGTTTTCACCGACTAGTCAAATAAGACAAATCTTTGCCTTTTATAATATTGCTGTCTTGCAGATAAAAAAAAAGAGCCAAATTGCACATTTAGATCCAGTGTTACTCAAACACCAATCTATTTTTGTGTTACTGTAGCCTAATTGGTGTGATGCCAGAGATGTGCCTGTTATCTTCAATTAATTACTAAGACAACGTGTCAAAAACAATTCAAGAGAAATCACACAAAAAAATGCCCTATTCGCACTGGACTAGTAGTACCTGGGGACCTCTAGTAACAATGACCTCTAGTGGTCATCTTTTATCTTAATCTCGTGCAAAACTGTCTACTTATATTAGTCCTGTGTAAATCGGCATCTCAGCCATTTGTAAGTTGTTTTTGGTGGTAGTATAATCAATACAGGAAGGCTTTAAATGCGTTTTCTGTGCAAACATGAAATGAAGCTGCTGCACAGCATGGAGATCGATGTAGCCCTAACCCTGTAGTTGCTTTGTGAAAAATCTATTTCCATCCGTAGTAGGTTTACTTAATGTAACTGTTCATTATTTTTACCCTGTTGGATTGTCATTAACTCAATTTATCATTGAAGAAATATTTAAGCACAATGTATGATTCCATTTTTGCTTCAGGCAGTGCATTTGTTATGAATTAGTTTGAGGTGCCATTTGAAACAATAATGTTCAATCACGCACCCAACAGTCAAACCTATGGGTGTGTCAAATTCAAACTCGAAACACCTTGGTAAAAACTGTGAATGCATACCTGGAAAGCACGGAGGTCAACTACAAGCCAATGAGCCGCCATCTTCTCCCTGATGGGAGTAGGTCAAAAAGACAATTTGCTGGGTGAGAGGGGTCAGAGGACACTCTGAGGGCCTTGCGTTGGGTACAGGAATGACAGATAGAGGACGCAGAGGGGAGAACGCAGCCAGCTAACCTGGCAGCAGTACGCGCTATCCTCTCCAACTGTGCCCTGTCTTGTGCCGTTGTATTCCCATTGTCAGAATGCTCTCAACCACTGCCTTTTAGAAGAGCCTCATGACCTTTAGAGAAACCCTGAACTTCTTCATTTGCTGCAAAGAGTACAATCTCTGGTGGCATTTCATGTGTTCATTTCATAGTGTCCGTATTCACTTCCCATCTTGGGATGTTTGAGATTGTTGTGCCCAATGATGTAAGTTCTCCACCCTTTCAACCACATGCCCGTTTATCTCCAGGGGCTTACGCATGTTCATATTTTTCCCTGACAATGGGAATACAACGAAAGTTTATAACAATCTTTTTGGTTTTACTTACCTTTAGCTCTATATTGTTATCCGAGCACCATTTGACGAGGGCCCCCACCTCCCCTCTATGTACAGATTACTTGAGATCGGACCGGTGATGGAAGTGTCGTCAGGAAATGTTATGATTTTGACAGTCTCTGAGTTTGATTTACAGTCCGTTCTGGGTTTGGAAAACATGTTCTTGATTTTTACCACTCGTGTTCTATCACATAAAAAGTCCAATATCCAGTGACATAGGCCTCGACTGACTCCTGCCATGAGTCATTTGTCAAACAGCTTCCAGGGAAGGATTGTATTGAAGGCTGAACTGTAGTCCACAAACAAGACCTGGGCATAGGTAGCAGGGCAAGATGTTGTCGTATGGAATGAAGGCATAGGGAAACAGCATCATGTACTGACCTATTTGACCTATAAGCAAACTGGTGTGGGTCTAGATCTACGTTACAACGATGTTTACCAACCAGCCTCTCAGACACCTTCATTATAACTGGGTTTCTTGGGAACTGTTACGATCACAGCCGACTTAAATAAGATGGAACTTTGCAGGCTGTGAGAGGCCAGTTAAAGTCTGTTAAAACAGGGGCTACTTGGTAAGAACAGTACTTTAGGGTGGCTGATCACACCTGGTCTGGCCCAGCAGCTTTCCTACAGTTTGGTTTACGTAATAGGGAGCTCGCCTTATAATAAAGGGTGGGTCAGTAGGATCTGTGGCTGTAGGGACACTCTGTAGGCTGCAGCCAAGGCAGGTGCTTGGGGTGGGATATAAGCAGCCACTAATATCACAGAGGAGAATTCTCTCCGTAGATAAAAAGGTCTCCATCTGATTGTGAGACTCTCAACCTCAGGTGAGCAAGACTTTGATAGGACATTTGAATCAGTGCACCACCTTTGAGTGATGTAGAAGCATACACCGCCGCCTCATTGCTGCAGTGACTCCGCCGTCCGGTCGGCTCGGAACAGGGAGAGGTTCTTTAGTTGTAGTGCGGAGGGTGCCCTGTGGTCCTGCCAGGACTCAGTGAAACATGGAACAGTCGGCATTGTCCCTCTGTGAATTAAGTAGGAAGGCCAGCTCATCTTGTGTATTGGCCGGGGCACGGACGTTGGAGAGGATAATGCTCAACAGAGGACTTCGATGTGTCCGTTGTCGCAGTCTCACCAAAACCCCAGCCCGTTGTCCTCGTCTTTGGTTGTTGCCGACAGCTGTATGAGTGTGTTGTTTTGTTATTAGCTTCCTCCAAGGCCCTATACACAAAGCCGCTTGATGGGAAAAACATTTTGCAAGAGTTCAATCCATCCATACCTTTCAAACATTCCACCTAATTCACCCGCAGACACAAAAAATAGAGGCACACTGACAAACAGAGCAGCACCAAGTTGCCATAGGATGGCGCCATCTTACTTCCTGTACCTGCAGGTCAGAGGGTAATTTTCTATTACAATGGTCCCCACTTAATACTATAGTCCAGTGCGAATAGGACTTATGACCAATTGTCTACCCTAATAGTCCACTGCAAAAGGACAGGGTGGCTACTGCCCACACACCACTTATAAAAACATCCATACAGGCACAGATAGGGTCGAAAGGGAGCTTCAGTCCCTGACCTTTTGCGTCCCCATTTAGGGATGAGTGTCGTTCAGATTTTAACAGTACTACTACTTATCGATCCAGTACTTTAATGGTACTCTTATTGGTTGTTTTTGTTATTTTTTTTTAAGAGAAAAGGCTCTAGGTTGCTAGCATACATACATCTCTGAATATAAATGCATTTTTAAATTTCATTTAATTAAACAGGGGAAAAAGCATACAAACACCATGGAAGGTCATTAAAATACTTTTGGGCCCTACTCAGCAAAAATGCTGGTTTTCAGAGGGTTCCTGTGCTGCAGCAAACGAAAGAGCATAGGAGGTTAAAAAAAAGAGGACATTTAAAGTGACAGATATTTGAAGGAGATAGGAAATTAAGAGGAGAGAGGAAAGGTGGAAAAAAGAAGTTAGGAGCTTGAATTTGTCTGGCTCTTTGTCCTGTGGCAGCCCAAGTATTGCCTCATCACCCAAATCAGTGACTGCAGACCTGCCCCTCCAATAGGAGATTCTTATACAGCTGTTTAAAGCCAACTAAAGATGAATTACTGTGTACATTTTGAGGGATCTCATTCCAGTTTACCGTACCACTGTAAAAGAAAGATCTGTATCCATAATTATTTTTATATCTTGGCAGGGGATTTTCACAGTTTGTGATGGCGAGGAACAATATCTGCTAAATAATGTGTAGGAAATATTGCCTGGTAAAAATTGTCTATCTCCACCAATATTTGGGCAAAATACAAGCTGTAAAAAGTAGGGCAATCATCAGTCCAATCTACAAGAGGAAGTTGACTTGATTCATCATGACAACAGACTGCCTGTTGGCTAAATGAGACAGGATGGCATCTGCCTACTTATTTAAAAGCCATGAATTGAATTGAATTGAATTGAAATACTTTATTATCCCGTAGGGAAATTCTGTGATTTCGATGTATAAACTATGAAGCAGAGAACCACCATAATAACAGAGCTGGGGTCTAAATGACTTTCAGCATAGAAACTGCCATTCTACCTTGATATAGGCCTAGCCTAAACAAGGCCAGCCCAATCACAGAAGCTACAGTAGTCTTACAAGTAGCCCAATAGTATACTGAAGCCCTTGGCAGGTGTGCCAAAAAGTTGACTTCAGACCCTGGCTGTAAGTCTGTTGTAGTGATTCATATAATTAAAGGGATAGTTCGGATTTTTGGACATTAAGTTGTATGAAATACTTGCCAGTAGTGTAGTGGATGCAAAGCTATTAGCTTACTTACAGAGTTCTGTGGTCGCAGTTCTGGCCGGGTTCTGAGCGCACCGAAAGCAAACAGGGTCTTGAAACCAAAAAGTTTTAATCTACACCACAACATGCAGGCAAAAGGGTTACCTATATCTAGCACAAAATCATCATCCTCCAGCAGTAAGGATACTGCAGTCACTTGGCACTATTTTGTTTCCTGGAAAAAGCCAGTGTATTACTACACACTGGAGCCGCTTCACTGGTAACGCAGCCTATCAGCTGTTTCAAACTGCTGGAGGACTGTGGTTTTGTTTTGGAGGTGGGTAACCCTTTGCCTGCATGTTGAAGTGTGGATTAAAACCTTTTTGGTTTTGTGACCCCATTTCTGCCATTTGCTGTGTTAGGGTTTCCCCTAATCCCCTACACCTACTTACCATATCTAACGTAAATTTTAACCTTCCTGAGAATACCCATTTGATCAATTGTCCCAGGGCCCCCCTTCCCCCCCCCCTTTTGATCCAAAAGATCCTAGAAAAGGCCCAACGTGAAGAGAAGAAGGGATCTGTCTTTTCAGACGGCCGTCTGACACAGATCACTTCAGCTCATTGCTTGCAGATCTTGTAACTGTATTTTTGACCTTATTGTTTGATAAATAAATTTGTATTACTTCTGAGATCTGATTCACGTGCATAAATTGATTAATCTCGGTTCCACGACAGACAAATCTAACCAAATTTCTTGAGTTGTTCTACTGTCAGTGTCATTCCATTGGTGATCTTATCCACCTCAGTCCTGTAAACTACATTTTCTAATTTGGCTTACAATTTATTATTTAATCAGTCTTTTCAATAATTGTCGAATTTGAGTTTTCTGAGCTTTGTACATTTTAAGTTTTGCTCAATGCACATACTAAGTGGACAATATCAGCTCAACCAATCAACTACAAAAAGAAAATGTCTCCAATCTTATTTTTATTTTTAGTGATGGGGCTACTCATTTGGATTACGGATTGGTCCTTTAAACCTTTGCCATTCTGGATTAACGTTACCCCTAAATGACCTCCAAACACAGATTATGTCTACCATATATTTAAAATTAAAGCCATACGAAAATATATATGCACAATTGCGCAGAGTTGTGCTATAGCTAATGCCATCCACCATTTTAATTTCTCATTAATCACGTGAAACTGCCATCTAACGTTAGCTAGCAAGCTTGAAGCTAGTAGCAATCTATCAACTTTATACTGTGTGCTGTTCAAAGGTTTAATTAATCCAGTAAGGTATGCAGTAAATACAACGCTAGTCAGTAATATCACATACACCAGTATGTCCTGATTTGTTCTGCGGTTGGGTAATAAACGACGAAATCTCAGCTACAGCAGACCTCTGCGACTCAAAACACAACGACTTATGTTGTACGTTATTTACCAGATAGGTAGGTGCAATGTTGTTGTTGGATCCCACACATCCCACGCTGCGCGCCTTTCAGATGTTTCCAATCTTTTCCGGGTAGGAAATGGAACGTTCCATTTAGGGGGAAATGGTAAGGGGAGCTCGCGCACGATGTAAGCGAGAACATACAATTACAGATTCAATATTATCAAGAATTATTGAGTTAATTATTTAATTCTTATTCTAACTTACAGTTAGATTGATATATCTATGAAATTTATATTTATTGGACAACGACACATTTTGGTTTAGGGACGACGGCCATGGTTTGCTATTGCGAGAAATGTCTCTCTCCTATTGGTCAGAGGAGTACATGTTGCAGGCAATTTAAAATTTCAAAACAGCTGCCTGCTGCAATCTTTGTCGGGGACGTGTGTTGATACAACTAGAGGTTTGTAACAAATTAGCTAACCTATTCTATGATACATTAGCCATAGTAAGCACAGTGTTGCATCTGAAAGGATGGTTAGTGTTCAGTCAGGGAGCTGCTATTGTCACTTTGCCTAAAATAAAGCATTTTCTTGTGTAGGAACAATGACGACTTTAGAAGACGGTCTGAAGACAATGGTGAAGATCTTCAGAAGAGAATGCCACAGGGTTCTACAGTCTGAGAGAACCACCATTCACGGGGCTGATAGCATGCTGATGGTTCTACAACTGGCCATAGCAGAAGTTAATAAACAGGTAACTATTGGAATTCCCATAGACACAAAACTGCTACCTCACTTCTACCAACCTTGGGATCGAGAGCCCATGTTGGGTCCCCTGACATTAAAAGTCTGTCCCTAGAAAAATTTAATTAAACTAAAATGACTTAAAATAATATCTGATTGTGATTTTGAAAGGGAAAAATGACTGGCAATGGCTTTTGGACTGCACAGAAAGCCTTGTGAAACGTGTGAAAGCCAGGCAGGCAGCTGTACAGCCTAGCCACAGTATATACAGTTTGTTCACCAGCTCACAAGAACCACTTGATTCATGTCGTGAACACACACTTTTTTGTTTTTGTTTTAAATGTTATGGGTCACAGAGAATATCTGACTTCAATGTGGGGTCACCTGCCATAAAGGGTTGGGAAACCCTGCTCTAAGTCATCAGACAACTTAAATACATAAGCTTTATTAGCCTCATCCACTTCACCATGATAGCATCATATTCACTGAAGCATTTTTGGCCTCAGGGAGATCAGTAGGCCTACTGCCATGTTCATAACCGATGACATTACCGTGAATTTCCTCTGGAGACTGCTCACGTCCCATTATAGTGTAGGTCCAAGGCTTATAAATATAGGCTAAGTCACCAGTGAGCCAACCAATGGGAGATGGGGGTATGGTGCATGCTCAGATTGCGCCGGTGGAGTGTTTGGAGACCAAATTGAATGGAAATGCGGCCGAACTGTAACTGCAAATGTGTAATACTCCAACAATATGATGCAATGTGACGGAGTGACATCCCTCCATTTACCCTCCTTGTGTAGGGCGAGGAAGAAGGTCTTCCCTTGAGCTGCGATTGGTTCCAGGCAACCAATAGTTATTGTTGCTGCCTCCTCTGCTTTCCCTCTCTGTGTGACAGGAGAGGGGAGAGTTCAAAGTGGCTCTGAGTGACGTGCTGATGGCCTGGAAACACTTACTGTTAGACAAACTTCACCTGCCCCTCGGCGGCTCCCCGCGCCCGGAGAATTATGACCTCATCCGCGAGGCATACGAGTCCTTCCTGAAACGCTCCAACACCGTGGACCTGGTCGATATCCACTCCATGTACAAACAGCTAAGAGTGGACCCAGACCCAGAGAAGCCCCTGAGCCCGGTGAGTAGCGGTGGGGCCTGATTGAACCCAGACCGATTACTTTGATTGTGGATGATTAGATAAGCTACCGTGTTAGAGATCAGGCCAGCCGATTTTATCGCAGAATCTGTGTTTATTCTGTTGCCAAGGTCCAGCTGTTTGAGTTTCTGTCGGGAAGCGCGGAGGTCTCCGAGCTGAGCGACTCCCCAGTCCCATCAACGCCGTCCAGCAAACCCAGCCCCTGCAGCTCACAGGTAGTCCCATTTTCCAGTCTTCCATAAATTAATAAAACAGTATGAATAATTTCCTAATGGTCCATAAGAAACCATTTACCCTCTCTCCACTCATAAGTGGTTTGTTAGGAATATGAACTGCTTCGTTGGCTCTTGCCATAGTATAACGGGAACCCTTTTCACATTTCTCCCTCTGGCAAGAGTTTGTTCATCTTTTCTTTTTCTTTTTTTTAATTTCCAGTCTTCTTCACTGCACTCATTTACTCTCTGGAATCTGCCTCTCTCATATTAACGGGACCTTTAAATCATATCACTCAGACTTTTTTTAAGAGTGCAATGTGAATTCAATTACCAGGCTGATGTTTTAAAAACACAACACAACGCGGGCCCCGGAGAACTGGGCTCCCGTAACGCCGCGCGTCTCTCCCGCAGCTGCTCCTTGTCATGCGCTGATTTATGAGCGGTCGGTGGCGGCCCGCTACCGTACCGCCGGCTAGGCCGACGACGTTACGACGTTTGGGTTCAAACGCATCCGGGCTGTCAGCTGCGTACACTGCGGTTTGCCGGCCATTTCCGATTATTTAACGAAACCCGTGTGAAGCCACTGCCCCCGGTGTCTGTTGAGGGTTGTGACTTATAGTGGCCTCTAATCGAAGATTATACGAATCCACTGTTCCATTTGTGTTCCAGCCTGGCATGGTAACATTGGATAATTCCACCATGCGCATCTCGACTTTTTTTTTTTTTTTTTTTTTGTCTTTTTAAACAGGTGAAAAGGGCAGTAAGGAGGGTTTTCTGCTCTTATCTGGATTTGCTGGTGAACTCTAAGAATGACATGGCCCTGGCACATACACTTGATGTCCCTGGTCGCTCTCTCGGACAGGCGGCTTTCACTGACGTGAAGCGCGCCGCTCGCGGCAACGGCACTTCACTCTTTTTGGTAAGAATCACAGCCGTACGTGTAATTGAGTACATCTGCTTTGCCGCATAACCAGAATGTCAAAGCGATTAGGATCTTGAAATTAGAATAAAGAACCTTTTTTTATCACCGAACATTTGCTCATCTTTCCTCCTCTTCCTTACAGGCCGTTACATCGTTTGTGAGGGCCATCCAGCTTGGAGGAAAAGGCTATGCCCCCGCTGAGTCCAACCCACTGAGGAAACACATCAAAGGCCTGTCTGACTTTGTCCAGTTTTTAGACAACCTGGAGGAAGTACTGGGAGAGACCCCTGACCCCAGGTACACGGTACAGGCTGTGATCTGTAAACTCCCTCTCTCCTTCCTTCTTACCACAGTTTATGAGGTCACCGCCACAATCTCCTGGCAAAGACTCGGCTACAAAGAATCAATGTATGGAGGCCAGCTGGTGATGGTGATATTTACCTATCGTTGTGAAAGCCACATCAAAATCCCTGACAACAATCGTGACCTGCTTAACCTTCGCATCAAATCCCACCTGCCCCATCCCCCATAGCGTGTACAGATCTTTATCTTCCTGCCTTCAAACCCCACTAATGACGTCTCGACTCGGGATCTCTTGATAGGGTTTGGATTGCTAAAGCATGTTTATCCTTGCTACATCAAAGCCCATTTTTCTTCATGTCAAATGATAAATTGCTCCTTCCTTGGTACGCCTACCGGGTTGAATTATCATCAAACTTTAAGCTTCTCAGATCACCATCCCAAGTGCAGATTGTTTGGGATGTTCTCCATCATGCCTTTGGCAATGCAACAAAGTTGGTTATCAGAAACTGTTTGGTCATTCAATGATTTGAAGACTTGAATTTAGCTTTGATGTAAAGCTCGCGGAAGACGTCATCCTCTCTACCAGCCACAGTAGCGACTATATTTTTCCTATGTCGAGCAGTAACATGCTGTTATGACTGTATAATACAATGGATTTTGAGGCCTATTGTTAGGAGTCTCTCTGTAGTGGGTGTTTATGGCCGAGGGTTTCCTCGCTGCACCACTGCGCGGCCCGTTTCTGATCAGACACGGTTATGATCTGAACCAGAACAGCCTGCTCCCCTTCTCTTTACTCCCTCGGTGGAGTACTGTATTTCCACACACAAAAACTTACTATGGAGGGTTCAGGGCCCCTTGTTCAAGCTAACATCTGTTCTCCCAGATGATTCTGTTACTGAGCCCAGAGCTAGGTCAGGGTTGGACTCATGCCTCCCCACCTTACTTTATATTCGCTGATCTTTTCTTCTCTTTTTTTTTTTTTTACACGGAGCCTTGCAGTGCACTGTACTATAAGATAAAGTTATCAGGTTAAGCAATCCAAAAGCAACTGAATTGAACTTGTCAAGTTCTGTGAATGAGGAAGTCGTTCATTTTGCAAGGTATACAGTGGATTGACTTTAGGATTGTCATGATGACTTGAATTTTTTTTTGAATGCATCGCACCTGGTGAGGTTGCGTTTGTCATAGGGTCTTAACCCCCGTTAATGGGGTCTAAATTATTGAGATCTAAGGGAGAATCCGTTCTAAAACAAAATTTGTGTTATTCCTGTGATCTTGGGAGTGTGTTGTCAGTAATTCTGGACATGAATGAATTCCTCCCAATGGTAGAATAAAAGACTGAAGACACTTTTGTCATCATGAGGATCATTCCTGGAGATTCTCGTAGACAACGAATGGGAGACCGACTTCGTGGATACGGTGGCACCACTCAAGTCGGTTTCACAGGGTTATTGGGACGTTTTCTGGTTCATTCATGGGGGATTGTCTTCCACTGTCCATTTGCACATCAGTATCTATCATTGTCCTACTTTTCATTTCTTTAACATGTATGATCTCACGGCAAACACGACAGACCAACCGACTGACCTTTTCCGTTGGAATTCCGTTTCAAGGGAACAGCTTGGGCCCATTTAGAATGTTTATGTCTACGTTTTGATACGGTCAATTCTGGCTACCTGTCGCAGCTCAACATATATTTTATTCCTTTAATAAACAAAATGCATAATTGTCCTCGAGGCTCATCTTGTGCTCAAACCCGCAGCGCGTGTGGAGCGAGGCTGGTGGCCGGTATCCGAGCAGCGCTGGTGAAGGGACGCGGCAGTCACGAGGAAGTGTACGCGGCGGCCGAGGACACGACGAAAGACCTCAAAGGGAGGATCTCCCAGCTCCACCGCAGCCAGAACCAGACTGCCGGTGGTACAGGGATCAGTCCAGCCAGGGTAATGTGCCTCGGCCTTTTGGCTAATTGAGGAACAATTCTGTTTCACTGTATCGTGCTACAAATGGTTATGTTCCGTTTTTTATTGTAAAAAAAAAAGAAAAAAAAGAAATGCCCTCCAGTCAACTTGTTTGAATTCTCTGGCTTCTACAATTTACTATTACATCTATAAGAATTAACTCTAATTCCATGCAAATTTTTCTACAATGAGGTAAACTTGAGGTAAAAGTTTTTTTGAGAACCAGCACCCCATAAGGAGATGACAAGACAATCTTAATTAAATGTGCAAAACATATTTTCCCTTTCCTATGTTCCATATTTTAAAATCCATGTTCATGCAAATATTCTCAAGTAAATGTTATTTTTTTCTGTCGTGAACTAATGTACTCTATTTTTTATTTTTTTTTCCCAGCCCAGAGCACACGCGATCAACCACGCCACCGCGTATGGCGGTCGGGAGACGGTGAAGGTGTTGATGGCGTTGCTGGATGAAGAAGCCTTGGCTCCACCCTGCAGGAACAAGGCGGACATTCTGTCTGAGGACCGGACTGTCCTCAGCGAGTCTGACGGAACCTGCATCCTTACACTGTTCAGGTTGGCACAGTTGGTCATCTTTACACAAACCTACTATGGCTCTTCTCACATTTTGAATCTCTGAAAAGAACTGCGCAATATCACAAAAGCCACGTTCTCCTAACGGCGAGACGTAGCCCGCTGATGCCTTGGGTTTAGTGTAACCTTCTACCTTTTTTTTGTTTTTTTATAATTCATAAACATCCTTGCCTGCGATTGTGGTTCTATGTTCAGATCCCCTGAGGTGTCCACTGGATCTTCTCCAGAACCCCTGAGGAACCGGGTCCAGAGCCGGCAAGAGTTGCTGAAACCCAAGGTAACATGGGCCCCTCGGTCCAAGAGACCAAATCCAAAACATCAGTTATCCCAAATTGAATCAGATGTACAAACATTGAAAATAATGTCTTAACATCCTGTAATTTCTCCCCGGTATTATATTATTTATTTACTTAGCTGAAAGCCCTCGTCTTAACTGCCTACACCGTTTACGTTTGCACAGCTGTGTTTTCTACCCCAGGTGTTAGTTTCAGCGTGTTGTTTGAATCCACGGTATAAAGATACTCCTCTGTGGGGGATTCAAACCATCAACCCCCTTTATGACAAGTTGTCCTTTTGACAGAACTCTGTCACTCATGTACAGTGATGCAGCACTTTTCTGTGATTTATGCACTTCCGGCGTGCGTTCTTGGTCATGCTATGTCCCGTCGCTCTCTTGACGTTTGCACGGGTCGATATGAGACGTGGATGTGGAGGCAGTCACATTATGGTTGTGTGGGTTTTGTTACCAAACAGAGTGGGGTGTACAGCCTGGACTCTGTGTGCGCCACAGTGTAGCCTATTTGTGGAGGAGAGTTATTTCATTTCAATCTGAGTTTATAAAAACTCCAAGTGCCATTAAAATTTACTTTATCACACATATTCTATTTGTATAAATAACTGCTGACTCAGTGTAAAAAAAAAAAAGAAAAAGCACCAATAATACCAGCTTTAGATTTGAGGTAGGGCTGATCTTTTAACATGAAATAAACTGTTTGAACTCTTTTCAAACATGTATGCTAAACACATTGTCTGAAATGGCTCCTTTATTTGATTGCACTAGCAGATGTCATTTTAGCTCCCCACAATCTGGCCGCCTTCCTGTTTGAGTGCGCTATAATGGTCCCTGGGCAGCTCACCGCTTCCTGAACTCAGTGAGCGGAAGCTTTCTGCATCAATTTCACTTTGAAGATGCCATATCAGTCGCGTAACTCGACGAGCAAGAAAAACTTGAAAGGTTATTGTTTCCTGTTGTCTGCCGAATGACTTTATCCCAGACCTCTCCAATGGTTTCATCATGCACTGACGTCAACTGGCGCACACACACACACACACACACACACACACACACACACACACAGATACACATGTTTAGTTTCTGCTTTGGGGATCTTTGCTGTGCTTTTCCCAATGCTTACAAAAATCCAAACAAAATGGCAAAAACAACTGATGCAAACTGTGTTTGACATCGCAATGACAATATTTATGAATAGTAGTGTATCTCGATTACCGTGTGATATATTAATCCTTTAGATCAGTGATTCCCAACATGGCGTCTGGGGACCCCCAGGGGTCCTTGAAGGAGTTCCAGGGGGTCCCCCAGATCAGAAGTGTGACTATTCTGATCATAGGTACCACTTTCTCCACTCTTGCCTCCTCAACTATGTTATAAAACTTCAGCGGAGAGTCCGTCTGCTTTCTGGAGAGCTGATATCTTGATTTGAGCATTCAAATCCTTTTTTGAGCATCCAGAGAGTAGACGGACTCTCCGTGGAACTTTTGACAAGTTGGACCATTTCAACAACTGTGAGATGTGTTTGACAAATAAGTGGCCCAAATTTCATGTTTCATGTGCTATTATAGAATGCGCCTTGAGTAAGAAAAATTTTATCACATGATATACCATCGCCCTAGGGGTGCAAGGACTAAATCATATCTAGCAACAAAAATGTTCCCAGATGGGGGTCCCTGGGACAAAATCGTATCGAATGGGGATCCATAGCCTAATGTGAATCAATCCATAACATGGAACGTTTTTGAGAACCACTATTTTAGACCATATCCTTCTAAGATACCGTACTCCGTTCCATTGTCTGGCTCGCGGGCGCGCGGACCCCACCCGTATTCGCCCGTCGCAACGTTGAACGGGGAGGAATCGTTTGCCCCCACTGTTGGAAGCACTGTCTGGCGTTGGTCTATCGGGTGTCTCCGGCGTTTTGGTCAAGCGCTGTGCAGGGGTTATGCCGGGACAGCCTCTGGGGTGGAATGAGGGCTTTCTGACCACACGGTGCCACCTCAGGCGCCCACCTGTTGTAATTGGATTAGATGTTCTCACTCGGGTCAGTCATAGTTTGGCGATATCTCC
>OMKL01153661.1:0-14594 GCA_900302295.1 Parasudis fraserbrunneri | reverse complement strand
ACAGTCCCTGACAGAAGTCTTGTCGCTTATCCAAGTTGTAGGAACAACAAATAATAACTTGACTTGTAGTTGATCAATTGGAATCAGAAATGGCTTATATGAAAGGCAAAACCCCCTAGATTATGCTTATCATACCAAAGTAAAATGTTGTACCATTCATTGAGGTTTATCATTTAATGAGGATAGAAAGATCACATTTTGCTTGGACAGAAGTCTTGTCGCATACAATTTTTCTTAGAAATTCTACATATAAATTTATTTTGAATACACAAACATGCCACAATAACATCAGAACATAAAGGCATGGTGCCTTGGAAAAAATAATTAATATTGGGTATGACTCCCATGAGCTTGGAGGACTGCATCCATACGTCTCGGCAATGACTCAAATAACTTATTGATGAAGTCATCTGGAATGGCAAAGAAAGCAGTCTTGCAGGACTCCCAGAGTTCATCAAGATTCTTCGGTTTCATCTTCCAAACCTCCTCCTTCATCTTACCCAGACATGCTCAATAATGTTCATGTCTGGTGACTGGGCTGGCCAATCCTGGAGCACCTTGACCTTCTTCGCTTTCAGGAACTTCGATGTGGAGGCTGAAGTATGAGAAGGAGGCCATCCTGCTGCAGAATTTGCCCCCTCTTGTGATTTGAAATGTAATGTGCAGCAAGTCTTGATACTTCAGGCTGTTGATGTTCCATCCCTCTACAGATCTCTCGCACACCCCCATACTGGATGTAACCCCAAACCATGATTTTTCCTCCACCAAACTCACTGTTTTCTGGGTGAATCTTGGGTCCATGCGGGTTCCAACAGGTCTTCTGCAGTATTTGCGGCGACTGGGATGCAGTTCAATGGATGATTCATCAGAAAAATCAACCTTCTGCCACTTTTCCACTGTCCATCCTTTCTGCAAGCTGTGGGCCTGGCAAATGCAACACGTTTTTTTGTTGCCTTCTATTTAATGCTGGTTTCTGAGCACTAATTCGGCCATGGAGACCACTGCGTGGAGAATTGACAAACTGTTCTTGTAGATACAGGGGTTTCTGGTGACCAGTTTCATGTAGCTCGCTGCGGTTGAAAAAGGGCTGGCCCTGGACTGTCGAAGCAACAAACGGTCCTCTCGAACAGTTGTCTTACGGGGTCTGCCTGACCTGGGCTGTCATGAACGTCACCAGTTTCCTCAAGTCTTTTTCTTATCCTCTCCACTTGAGTTTGGATACATTAAAGATGTCTGCCACCTCAGCAGCAGACTTGGTCTTCAGGCTCTTGATGATCAGCACTTTGGTCTGTGGTTGAATCTTTGGCATGCTGTCAGAGGTCAGGTTTCACTTCACATGAAGGTCTGCTGTGCTGGAGTTCTTTTTATACACACCTGGGAATGTGTTCATTACAATATTTGTCACAGGTGAAGCTCTAATCTGTGATTGGTTGAATCATTTAAAGACACGACAAGACTTTTGTCCAAGCAAAATGTGATCTTTCTATCCTAATTAAATGATAAAACTCAATAAACGATACAAAATTGTATTTTGGTATAATACGCATAATCGAGAGGGTTTTGTCTTTCATAAAAGCCATTTCTGATTCCAATTGATCAACTACAAGTCAAGTAATTATTTGTTGTTCCTACAACTTGAATAAGCGACAAGACTTTTGTCAGGGACTGTATAGCAGCATTCCGGTTAGCTGTCATTGCAGCACTTTTTGCAGAGGTTAGGCTAGCCTGACACGTCAGACCCATGGAACGTACGCAAGCTAGCTCTCCATTGGGTCTGAAAGCGGCGCATTGAGAAATTAAATTAACATTAAACAAGAAAAAGACGATTTTTTGCCCGCCCTCTGTACTAACAGCAGCAACAAGGCATAGCTCCTGCATGTAGGCTATTCTAAACTTTAATATAAAATGCCCGTCTGATGACACACTGAGAGCCTGTTGCCTTGGTAAAACACAGATAAATGGAGAAATCGACTTTTTCTTGCACTTTAATGTTATTACAGCGCCATTAATTCCCCCTGGCATTGTTTGCATGTGTGTGTGCATGTGTGCGTGTGTGCGTGCCCGTGCGCATCTAGCATATTGCCATTAGCTTGGGTTATATGTCAGACACAGAGAACGGTGGGTGTTGAGTTTGAACTTTAAAGTTGTCTGCCGTGAGTCCCTGAGATCAAAGAGGCATGTCGTCTGCTTTTCACTCAGGTCTCCCTCTTCTGACACAGAGCAGGGGAGAAACCTTCAAAGAGAATCTTGGTATGAGGGGAAAAAAAGTATTATAATTGAAGCTGGCTGAGAACAAAGTGTTAAAATTGAAGCTGGATTAGATGTGGGGATTTCGGAAAATAGGAGAGAAAAAGGAACATCTCTTAAAACAGATGCGTCGGAATAACACAGAGAGATGTGTTGTCCCCGACTTAACACAGACGGGTCTGTTGAAAATCAACAACGTTTTAAGAGCAACACAATTTGAAGCCAGGTTGTGGCGTTTTTTTGTATGTGCATTAATCTGTCAAGACATCCTGTGTTATTTCTATCCATCTGTTCCCAAGGGTGAATGTTATGAGACGCATCAACGAGATGAGACAGTGTGAGGCACTCTGTGCTTCAACGCAATCATGATCGGACTCTTTCCTTGACCAACACAAAGTTGCAGTTGTTTTGTTAGTGAGACAAAGGTGACAGGCGCACATTCTGGTTGTGTTGATTATGGCGTGTTTGCATAGGGGCACATCTGCAGTACGCCGAGGTCCCGAGACAAGTTGGTTGGTTGGTTGAAACACACGGTACTGTATGTCCCCATGGCCGGTTTTAACTCCTCCATCTCATCTTTCTTTTTTTCTTTTTTGAATCTGAAGAGTACAACTCAGAGAATCGCTCTTACCGAACATAAACTACTACCGTCGCGTTGGATTCAACGTGAAAGAAAAAAGAGAGAATCTGACTTTCGATCATCCTTCGGGAATGTACCACGCGCTCGCTGTGAAGAGAGAACCCAAAGGTGAAATTCAACCAGGATTGACAGCCAGTGACGTAGTGAACGGCTAAATCGGGAGCGCGTCCCACAGGCGCTGGGAGGTGGACGACGTGCCACCGAGTCCCGTTCTGTGTCACTGTAAATACGCCTCTGCTGTGAGTGACTATTAATGGAAGGGCCCGGTCTGAGTCACAGGGGTCAATCTGTGACCGGCGGCATCACCGTGCGACATCACCGTGCGACATAGTGGGGCCACTGCTCATGTTCTCCGTCTCCCGTCACTAGTGAGTCAGTACCCTGGCAATAAGGCACTTACAGAGCAGACGGCAATGGCCTTGATTAACTCTGTTTTTTATTTATTTATTTCTTTATTTAATTTTTTTATGGATGTGTTGGGAGTCCAGAGTGCAGACGTGTTTTTGCCTTGAGACTTTTAGTCAACAACAGCAGAGTTTTTTCTCTTTTCTTTTTAAACATACTCAAGAGGAAAGCGGGAAGTCTGTTGTGGCTCTGCAAACACAGTTCTCCACAAGGCCAAAATACCTTTGCTTGGGTTTGAGAAAACATACTAGTATTTAGCAGAGTTACAGAAGCACTTTTATCACAAAGAATAGGATTACAACACTTGAATTAGGACCAGAGACATTTTCCGATTCCATTGTTAGAGGTGGTCATTACCTCTTAACCCTTTGAGATGTACAATCCCACCAGTGTAATTGTACTGTACTTGTGCTGTACAATGACAATACATTTTAATCTAATCTAATCTAATCTAATTAGAATTTTGAGAACTGAACATTCCAGTGATGTCAGAATGGCTGCTGGGCACTGACAGCTATTCAGAGTATTCAGTCACAGATGTCATTGTCGCAAACAACAGGCGATTGTAACCAAATACCAGGTGATTATCATTCAAAGACACCCGCGGCCAGTGAGCTGTGGTATTGCGCCATGTTGTATGGCAAAACACGCCATGAAAATAATGGAGTTCTAGAATTCAAAGATAGAATTCAGAGAAAACGTCTGAATAAACTAACAAAGACTACATTGACCAAATGAGCATCTGGACGTTCCTATATGTATTTATATATAGGAATTATAAATATATATATATTTTCTAATTTTGAGAACATATATATAGGTATATGTAGGTATATAGTTCATTCAAGTGTTTTATATCACACTGTATGAGTCAGGGGAACCTAACCTTTCTTTCTGGTTCAGTTCAAAGTCACTATTATGCATTGCCGTAAATGGATACGGTGCAGCTTCATTGCAGCCAAGGACCCATCTAAATCCATTGAGAATACATAATAACACACTACTTACCTCCTCTTCAAGACTACAGCCATGAATGAGCTTACAGAGGCATTATAATTTGTATTGAGACAGAAGAGTAGATCACTCAGGCTGTAACAGGCCAAGATATCACATGGAATTATGTGCAGTCAGGTTTACTGGTGCAGGAGTGAGCTGTCTAGACAATGGCTGACCTTTCAAATGAGACAGGGTTTCTGTGGACATCTGAGGATTTAGTGGTGTTTTTTTTTTTTTTTTTTGCCATAACGTGAGCTGACTGGTATCGCAGACTTGACCTTTTTTCTTTTTCAAATAGCATTACACTTTTCCTAACATTGGAATAGATACCAGCATTAGATACATTTTCTCCTGTAAAAGAAAATTATACCTGAAATTTGGTACATGGTAGGCAGAGTACTTTGTTTTTCAGTTAAATGTTTGATGTCAAGAGATTATTTAATGTGTGTCTGAACCAGGAGAACCCATATGGAGTCTGATTTTAAATGGCCATGAGAAGATCACTAATGGGCCTAAAAGGGTTTAAGGCCCAATCAGTGATCCAAACGTAAACAAATGGGTAGCCCGTGCACACGCTTGTTCCCCTTATCTATTCCACCAGGGGGCACTTGCTTAAAAAAGAAAATGCAAGTGCCCCCGAGTGCAATAGATAACGGAAACTGTCTGGGGAAACGTCGGTACACCACCAAAAATACGAAATACTAATGGAGATATGTTCTAATTCTCTTGTTGATTGATTGAACTCTTCATACAATAACTATTAAGACAACAGGTACAACAGGTACAGTAAATATGAGTTTTTAATGTATTTGCCATATTTTGTAGTTGTAAAAGGCTCTAAGTAATGTTTGTAAACACTGGCGTAAAACCCGATTTACAATTGGTTTAGAGAGAAGTAGCGTAAATGTCATCTGCAAATCAAACTATTGAAGAATGCATATATCCCACACCAATATGGTTAAAAAAGACAAAACATTGATTAGCCTTTAAATCATAAAGCTTATCTTATGTCCCATACGGAACTCTAGTTTGTTGTCTTAACAGTTAAGAACTTTCACGAGAAAGAGTCCTCCAAATCCACCCCACAATGCAACGCGTGGCACTTCTTTGGTGGATACAGGCAGCTAACATTGGCTAGTGTGTTGGTCAATCTTGTTCCGGGGCAAAATCTGATCTGACCCTACTTCTGAGTTTAAACTAACGTGATAAACAAAGTATATAAGTTACTATTTGCATTTCAAAACGGTAACGTTGATTTGTCGTCATATGTACAATCAGTTCCCAATGTAGGCTATTTAAAAACACAAACAGACTGCCTTGATAGAGAAGCTAACATTAGCTAACTAGCTAACTGTTAGCTAGCGAACATCGGCCATCTTTGCTAGCTAGCCATGTAAAATGCTAAGCTAACATCATATCAAGCGGACAAACTGAAACGATATGCGGTAGAATTGTTTGTATTTGTCTAATTCTAAAACTGGTTCTAAAAACCATAACTTTATTGACTGAAGTAGACTACATGGTGCTAGTGCAGAGATATTGGCAGAGCCCGGCTAACTACCTGTGAATTACCATTGCTGAAGTGCTTGGTATTTCTATTTCAGGTATGCAGGCGAGAGGTAATCATCCTCAAGTCCACATCAGTGAGCAACCTTTCCCAAGGGTTGTGTTGGCAATGACCCCCTAATCATCAGGTAGGATTTAGTTTTCATTTGTCTTGTGGTTCCATTGGGCAGCAAGCTGTCTAAAGCCTTTCCCTTTGTGTTGGGGTTTGAGGAGCAGACAGGTGACCATAACTTTCTCTGTGAACATTTTGTTCTCTACACAGAAGCTACAATACCACTACCCACTTGCTGAGCCTGAGTTCAACTGGGGTGAACGGGCTCTTTTTCTAGACGCATTCATGTTAGCTGTTAGAATATTCAATCAACTTAAATTCACTTTTTTTTATTTTTTTTTATTTTACAAAGAAATTGCCTTACGTTTTTGTTAATACATTTTATTTTATTTTTTTATATGAAAATGAGCTGCCGGTAAGTCAGTCTCACTTGGTTGAGCATGGTGATTGTACATCAACAGTGGACCAGTACAGATGAGCGGCCCGGTATAACCTCAACAACAACATTATTCTTTGTAGTAATTCAAATAATCGATAATTATTTGTCTAATCTATACACGTAATATACAGTATACTTTAACATTTCATGTCTGCAAGACTGATTGGCTATCTGCTTAATTAGATAGATAGATAGAAAGATAGATAGATAGATAGATCTAGATTTATTGATTGATTGATGTACAAGCAGAAATAATATGCACAGCAAGAACAATTCTACAGTTTTTCCATGTCGCAGGAGACTTCTCAAATGATCTTATCCACCCACTCAACCTTATAAGCTTGAAGGAACAGCTCCTATACAGTACATGCATTACAGAGCTTATTTTAACTCTGTATCCCTACCAGAAGTTACATAATATTCTCATAATAGCAGACTGAGATGGTGTTTTCTGTACACGCGGTTTATCCCTCTGTCACTCCGTCAGATAACTTAGCTTAGCCTGCAGAGGATGTTCAAGTAACAGGATTACCAATGCAAAGACTTTGAGGATCGCCCACACTCAGAGATTGTTTTAATCTATGGATTACAGCAACAGGGGTGACAGCGGCTCACGAGGTAGAGAGCGGTCGTCTGGTAATCTGAAGGTTCCCAGTTCGATCCCCGGCTCCTCCCGGCAGCGTTTCGAAGTGTCCTTGAGCAAGACACTTAACCCCTAACTGCTCCCGATGAGCAGGTTGGCACCTTGTATGGTTGCCTCCGCCGTCAGTGTGTGAATGTGTGTGAATGGGTGAATGTCAGGCATAAGTTGTAAAGCACTTAGGATAAAAGTGCTTATATAAATGCAGTCCATTTAAATGCAGTCCATTGACTCAATTGAAATGAAATCCTTATGAATCCTCATGCGCTAACCGAGTATTCCCTTGAGAGACTTAAAGGGATATTTCACTTTAGTAGAACTTGACAAGTTTCAGTAGTCTTTCCTCTATCTAAGATAAGGTCATCTGCAAGTAAGCTACAGTAGCGACTGCTGCTGTCCCTGTCGTCCGCTGTCAACACCGCCAGTCCTCCCACGTGTCAGACTCCTCATTCACCTCCATTCATTTTGGGGACTGAGGCTAAATACTATACTTCTGCGGTAGCTTATTTGTAGATGCACTTAGAAGTAAGACTGATGAATTTTCACAAGTTCTACTGAATTAGATAGATAGATAGATAGATAGATAGATCTAGATTTTATTGATTGATTGACTTCATGCAAGCAATGTACAAGCAGAAACAATATGCACAGCAAGTATAATTCTACAGTTTTTCCATGTCGCAGGAGACTTCTCAAATGATCTTATCCACCCACTCAACCTTATAAGCTTTAGGGAACAGCTCCTGCCATCCCTGTCATCCGCTGTCAACACCACCATTCCTCCCAGGTGTCAGGCTCCTCATTCACCTGCATTCATTTTGGGGACTGAGGCTAAATACGATACTTCTGCGGTAGCTTATCTGTAGATGCACTTAGATAGAAGTAAGACTGCTGAAGTTCTACTAAGGTGAAATATTCCTTTAACACTTAAAACTATGTTTGCTGTACCCAGTGATAAGTGCCAGACTTAACGTAGTACTCAGTATTTAAGGAAATTGCATGGTTTCAGATGATGTGCATTGTGAGCTAACAGGGGAATGTACATAAAAAAAAAAAGGTTCCCGGTTTTTAATAGTGATGTAATGTCACTTAAGAAGAGAGACTCGAGGCTTACGGTGTAATAATTGTATCTGTATTGAAATTGACGTTTCTGTCTGCAGACCTTTCTCATTGCATACAGAATACATTCATTTCTGAATGACACAGCCCAGAGAAACATCATCTGATACAGGATGTTCACCAGACATATACAGCAAAATAATATTCTAATCAATGATCAGTCTCCTCTCAATCCAAATCAAAGCAGTCTGTACGCACACAAGCTATTCACAGTATTCCATTATGTTGTCATCACAGACATCTTCTGATTGTAATCAAATAACAGGTGATTATCACTGAAATACAACGGTGGCTACTGTGAGCTGTGCTTGTGACATTGCGCCATACTGGTAGGAAATGCATGACATGTCATGAGAAGACACTGAAACTACTCCTGTTATCTCTAGATGTAATGAAGAAATGTAATGATGTAATGGCAATGCCATAGCAAAAGTAGTATTTCTGGTTTGAATGCATCACTCAATATCGATATGATTTAGTTCAAGGTTGAACTAGCTGATGAAGAATATGAGAATGGCAGTAACCTGTGACACAGACATTTTTTTTTTTATTAATTAATTTCATTAACCTTGTTAATGTTGGTTTTCTTTTTTTTTTCTTTTTTTTATTCCCATTGAGATCAAAGATCTCTTTTTCAAGGGTGACCCACGAGTGCCAAAAAAGGAGTACATATCTCAGTTTCACAGAAGACATCAAAAAAGATTACAAAAATAACAAAACTTAAAAGAACATAACAGCACAACAATATATGTTCTTCCCTTTGAAGCTACTTAATGGTTAACTTTAAGGGAAATTAACATAATCTTCTTCATTCATTTGGGTCTCTCCTAGTATATTTGGCCTTTGTAACTGTGAGCAATAAAGGCCTTTCACAGAATTTCCATTTGTCCTCCATGCTGGAAGAGACAGTAGTTGTTATGTGCAAAACAAGAGTTGCTATGTGTTTATACATGAAAAATACATAAACAATAGATTCATATTTTGATATTATTTTGATGATATTTTGATCTTGTAAACACATCACAGTGGAACAGTAATAGCATCCTTTTCCAATGTTTTACCTACTCTACCACTGCACAGAAATTAGGCATTTTCTTTTTCGAAAGTGGTTACCAATGGTAACAGGCAGCCATGCTGGAAGCGAGACAGCTAAACAAACATCATGTGCAAGGCCTCTACTGGCAGTGCTGAAGGAGTATGGGTAGCTGCACTGAACACATCCTTCATCACAACATGCTGGAGAAAGGCAATTTAATTTAAACAGGAAGACTGTATCCCTTATTTCTGTTCAACTGTATATCTGTTTTCAACACACGCACGCACCAACGCACACACACACACACACACACACACACACACACACACACTCTCTCTCTCTCTCTCTGTCTCTCTCTCTCTCTCTCTCTCCTTGTCAGGACCCGCGGAATGAAGTCTGTTTAGTTTGAAGGAGAATGAATCCTCCCAGATGAAAGGGGGTAATGCGATCTCCTATAGTCAAAACAGCGGAGTGGAGGCTCAATATAAACATAATTACATTTATGATAGAAACACGCCACATCTCATCAGTCATCGGACGAGGGGGAGAGCGGGCTGATTCGGTTTGCCATCCGTCCGGAGAGCAGAGAGGGGATATCGCATCACCCACTGATACCAGTCGGGTTACAGCTAATTAGATTAATTGGAGAAGGCATTAGACCACAAAGAGTGTGGCGTCCACAGACCTCGCACTCACAGCGCACATGCCTAATGAGATCCTCACATTTGAGGCGTTTCATATTAAATGCTTTGTCCTCTTTGAATTGATTTTCATATCGGTCAATTCGATACTGCTCAGGTCTGTTCTACGGTTTTGCTGATTTTGATTGGAACAGACCTGTCTGAGGGTGTAAACTGAGACAGGGTAATACATGTATATCCATCTCTTACTTGTGATTACGCTTGTACATAGAACCTTTGGGAAAGCTATGGTAAAATGTATTTATTGAGTGAGAAAATAAATAGGTTACATGATCATTATTAATAACAGAGGCTACATGTAGTGCAATAATACTTAGTATTACTAGAACTGCTCTCAATCGCACTTATATTGTAATGCTTCAGCCACAATCTGCTTTTTTATGTTATTGCTTTTATGTAATTCTTGGGCTCCTCCTGAAGTTCCCAAGAAACCCTCCATCACCGGACTGAATGACCACAGGCCCGTTGCCCTGACGTCTGTGGTCATAAAGTCCTTTGAGAGACTGGTGTTGACCCACCTGAAGGACATCACAGGCCCCCTGCTGGACCCCCTGCCCGTTTCCCTATCAGGCAAACAGGTCAGTAGATGATGCAGTCAACATGGGACTGCACAACATCCTGCAACACCTCGACTCCCCAGGGACATACGCAAGGATCCTGTTCGTGGAATACTGTGATCCCAGAAGTCCTCCACACCAAACTCACCCAGCTCACTGTGCCCACCACCACCTGCCATTGGATCACAAACTTCCTGACAGACAGGAAGCAGCAGCTGAGGCAGGGAAAAATCACATCCAGCACCCGAACAGTCAGCACTGGTGCCCCCCAGGGATGTGTGCTCTCTCCTCTGCTCTTCTCACTCTACACCAACGACTGCACCTCAGGAGACCCGTCTGTCAAACTCCTGAAAATTGCAGATGACACAACAGTCATCGGCCTCATCCGAGATGGAGATGAGTCTGCATACAGACGGGAAGTCGAACAGCTGGCCCTGTGGTGCGGTCGCAACAACCTGGAGCTGAACACGCTCAAAACTGTGGAGATGACAGTGGAGTTCAGGAGGAGCCCCCCCACCACTGCCCACCCTCACCATACTCAACAGCACTGTGTTGGCTGTGGAATCCTTCAAGTTTCTGAGATCTACAATCTCCCAGGACCTGAAGTGGGAGCCGCATATCAACACAATCATCAAAAAGGCCCAGCAGAGGATGTACTTTCTATGCCAGCTCAGGAAGTACAACCTGCCTCAGGAGCAGCTGATCCAGTTTTACACTGGAGTCATTGAGTCTGTTCTCTGCACATCCATCACTGTCTGGTTTGGATCAGCCACCAAACAGGCCAGGAACAGACTACAATGGACAGTCAGTTCTGCAGAAAAGATTATTGGTGCCGACCTGCCCACCATCTAGGATCTGTACTCCTCCAGAGTCAGGAAACAGGCAGGGAAAATCACTACAGACCCCTCACACCCAGGACATAATCTGTTCCAACTTCTCCCCTCTGGTAGGCGCAACAGATCACTGTACACCAAAACCACCAGACCAACAGTTTCTTCCCCTTCGCGTCACACTTATCAACAGTTAACTCACTGTGGCGCTGTTCAATAACCCTTGAACACTTTAAGACCCACTGTATCTATTTTAGCCTAGAATACAAAATGTGCAATACATTTCACTCACTATTGTATATCTGAACAGGCTGTACTTACTGCACATAACCACTGACAATATGTACATAGAGTAACAATATTTTCCTTTTTTTTGCTACCGTCTAATATCTCTTCATCTCTTCTCTCTTTACCTCTTTGCACTATTTGTATCCTGTTTACATTTCACAAGAACGGTGTGTGTATACCTGTATACAGTCAGTACTTGTGCATATCTCTGAAGATTGTTGTGCTGTTATTCTCTTTTTTGCCTTTCTTTTCTTTTCTGTAAGCACATGGAGATGGAACTGCTAAACCAGAGTCAAATTCATTGTATGCATATGCTTGGCAATAAAGCTGACTACTGTCGGACTATCGCTTACCTTTAACACAGCTACATCATACATAGGCAATAGACCGTGCCGCCAGTGACGAACAAAGTTGTGCTCTGTCAAAATTCCACCTGTTGTTATGTGTGGTCTACTGTGTAATGTAGATTATGAATGCTATAGTCCCTTGCACTATGTGTAAAGTCATGTATGTCCATACCATGTGTTTGTGATTGTGCTGCATCACTTGTTCTGTCGTGTCAAGGTTCCATGTTACCAAGATAAATTCCTTGCACGCTTACCGTAACTACGTGGACGACACTCAATTAGAGCTCTCTGGAGCGACTTTGCTTCTATAGACTCAAATTGTGACCGAATCAATGACCGGATGTGCCAGAAGTTCCTCCCAACTAAACAAAAACAAAACTGAGATAATTGTCTTTGGTGCCAAAGAAGAAAGAAAGTTGGTGCACATCGTGATTCTCTTTCTTTAAAAATCTAAAAACCAAGTCAGAAATCTCTGTGTTACTATTGACTCAGATCTAAATTTTAACACCCACATCAGGTCAACAAGAAAATCAGCCTATTATCATCTTCAAAATATAGCAAGAATTAGAGGGTACATGTCCAAACAAGACCTAGAAAAACTAATTCATGCTTTCATTTCCAGGAGGTTAGACTACTGTAATAGTCTTTTTTTCAGGTCTTCCCAAAAAAGCACATAGGCAGCTACAGCTCATTCAGAATGCTGCTGCTTGAGTTTTGACAAAGACTAAGAAAGCTGAACATATTACACCAGTTCTCAGGTCTCTGCATTGGTTACCAGTGGTTTAGGGCCAAAATACATCTCTGACTTGCTTCCACTGTATGAACCCTCTAGACTTCTTGGATCATCAGGGACCGGGCTGCTAACTGTTCCTAGGATTAAAACAAAACATTGTGAAGCAGCATTCAGTTATCATGCTACACCTAGTTGGAATAAACTTCCGGAAGATCTTAGATCTGCCCCAACTCTGGCTACTTTCAAAAATAGGCAAAGAACTTTATGTTGACTTTTGCCTTTAAAGATGCTACTAGGAAGATTTTGACATCAATATATAATTGTAAATTCAATGTCCTTACCTTGGCAGGATTACTGTAGAAACATGTTGAGATTGATGAGACTGAAAGACAATTGCCGCGACCATGACGAGTCCATCAATATCCTCTATTTTCTATTGATATGTTTGTCCCCGGGTCGGATCCACGGGAGTTCTGCTGAAGGCATCACGGCACAAAGGAAGCCTTTCCAAACAAAACTTGCTTTATCAACAAAAGCTTCTCCCCTAGTCATCAAAACATCAACACACGCTGTGGGCCGTAGGCTCATGACAAAACAGGAAGCAACAGGGTTTATGGGAAATGTGGTCTTATCATGAGAATTAGGCTACCAATTGTTTCAGCAATGGTCTCTTGTTTACTGTAATCACAACCAATATGAAATGTTATGTTGAAAATTGTCCTTGTAGCTGCTTTAATTGAAAATTAACATGACTTTTATTCTTTTTTTTGTCTTATGCTTTTTAATCTTTTTTATTTTATTTTTTATGCTCTTTCCTTTTTATCTGTTTTATGTAAAGCACTTTGCATTGCTTTCTGTGTATGAAATGTGCTATTTAAATAAAGTTGCCTTGCCTTGCCTTACTCCTGTGCTTGGCCATAAAGTGGCTCTGGTTTTGACATTTCCTTGGCACTAACAAAGCACTCTATAAAAAAAAAAAGAATTTTGATAGCAGTCATTTATTTTTTAAAGTTATTACCATTTGCTATTCCTTTTTTCCATATTTTTTCCTTGAAAGTCATTATGCTATCAGACATTTTTCTGTATCTCCTACAAGAACTAAATCATACAGTAATTTGCTGGTTAGAAAATGGTAATAACCATGGACTTTCAACCACGTTTTCCTTTCTGGATGTCACAAACCATCCTTGTCACAAGCCAACTGTCTGGGGATGGATGGGTGAAAAATTGGGGTCATGATCTAAGAAGGATGTTTTGGCTGGTAGCTACAGTATGCATTGCATTTGATTCTAGTGCGAAAAGAACACAGTTCAGATTTGTTTGTTCACAACAGCGTAGAAGCCAAAGGAATAAGACATGTAGAAATGCTGTTTTCGCACACATTTTGCCATGCGCTGTTTGATTAAGTAAAAGCTGGCCTTGGCAGGATTCACTGTCTAGCCCACACACTGTCATGGAAAATTTGATCAACATAAAAATATCAACAGTTGCATTACTTCGCCAAAATATTATTCATCAAGTCTAATTGCAGGGCATTCGAATGGCAAGCTCAAAAGTAGCTATTTTAATTGTCAGTGATAATCTTTTTTCTTTTTTCTTTTTTTCTCTCCAAAGATTTGGAGACAACATTTTCTCCATACTTCGTTGGTCACAAGTCCTAACAAATACAATCATGTCCTGAGATTTAGTTGAGATGATGTCATTGTTCCATGGACCATTTCATAGATTCCTGCTTTCTCTGCTCCAGCATTGCTTTAAGGTCTGTGCAGTAGCCTACATAGTGTATTTTCCTATTTCACATACAGTATTTCTCATCCTGGATTATACTCATGTGGGTACATGAATTTATGTGGTGGTGGTGCGTGTGTGCGCGTGTGTGCGCGTGCGTGCGTGTGTGTGCGTGCGTGTGCGTGTACGTGCTTACTGCTCAGACAGACTGGTGAGCCGCACCACGCTCTGTCTGGAGCAGGCTGTTGCTAGGTTTCACTGTGCTATACC
>OMKL01153653.1:0-14430 GCA_900302295.1 Parasudis fraserbrunneri | reverse complement strand
AAGCCGTGATGGGTGAGATACACAGTGAGCTGAGCAATGGGAAGGACTGTGTACATTCAAGACAAGACACGTCGTTCATGTGTTACTATGTCAGCTCGGGAAATCTATTTGTGGTGGGCCTGCCTGTGTGATGTTGTGGTATAGGCCACCGCAAATAAATCTATATATGGGAAACAGAGGGGTGTGTGTGTGTGTGTGTGTGTGTGTGTGTGTGTGTGTGTGTGTGTGTGTGTGTGTTTGGCAGCAGTTATAGAGGCCAGGTGCTGTGACAGAGTTCTCTTCCCCTGTCTCAATAGTGTGTGTGCCAGCCTGAAGTACTAGCTAACCCAGTGGAATACACCACTACACCTGTCACTATCAGAAGCTCATAATCCACACCTGTTGTCCGTCCTTTCCAGGCAGGCACTGCGGAATTTGCCTTTTTCACTTCGCCGCCACATTGGTCAAGTTTGATGCAATATGAGGTACGAATGCAGAAGTGCCCGTTCACTTCTATAAAAATGCCATTTGAAGAACCGAAATAGTCGAAACAACAGACAGAATACACTATTGGAATTACAAGCTCATAATTACCTGACTCTGATTGTTTTTCACCACCGTAGTTTTTGTGTTTTGAAATACATGGAAGTGAATTAGTCATCTGCTCATTGAAATGCGTTCATAGCGATCTAGAAAAACAAAGATGGCGGTGCGGTGAATAAGGCGAATGGGATTCAAAGTGGAAACGTATGGCCAAGAATTATTTCTGTTTTGTTAACAGGTGCATTGTACAGTCAAAATAATTTTAGACTGTTCAAACCCTCAAGTTGTTCATTTTTCTGCTCCTTTTCATTTTGTTGATGGACTAACTTTTTTTTCTGCCTTTTTATACTAGCTGACGAGTAGCAGCATCATTCTATCCATAAATGACCGCAAAATGAATAAAAGGATTCAGACATTTTTTTGCTGACAGAAAGTGAATTGTTCACAGTTGCTCTCATGTAAAGCTGCACCAGGTTGCTCTTGAAGAAATGTAAGATAATTATTCAGATAATGCTACACTATCTACATTTTAATGCAAAGAAACAGTGGAACTTGTGTTCCTTTAATTGTAATGAGAATGATTTGGTTATGCTGCTGTCATAGCTACATTGAAAGGAATGATGTCTCCACATGAGCTTTTCCCTCCTCCTGTCATTCAGACTCCAGACACTCTGTGTGTGCTGCCCTGCCTGATTTAACTCAGTTGCCCACTTTTCTGCACTGCAAGCAAAGAGTTCTATTGGACTGAGAGCAGTTCTTTTATTTGCACTGTATGTAGAAAAAAGCCTCCAGACTATTACAGTAGCGTTTGAGTGTCCCGTGATGTCTGTCCTTTTCCAGGCTCTGTGTGGCCTGGGCATCCCCATGACGTGTGTTTCTGGATGTGAGTGGCCATTGCGCAAACTGAGTAGCTGTGGGGAGCACCGAACCATGCCAAAACAAATTTACCCCTAAATGGATTGGTATTCTGTCTCCTCATATTTAGGAGGGAGAAAACACCACTGATTTAAATTGCAGGCGAGTGAAGAAAATGCTGTTTTATGTTAATATCCAATTTACCCCCCTGAATTCTGGCGATGTTACGGCCTCACCGGCCCTGTATGTTCCACGGTTCCTGCTTCCAGATGAAAAAGTATAATAATAATTACTGCTTTGTGAAAGTGTGCTTTCATAATTTATGTCTTATTATGTTCTGAAGATTAAGAGGTACTTTTCTTGTCACTATGATAGAACCAAATAGGAAGAGATAAGAGTAGGGTTTGGTGCCTTCTCTCTGCTAGTGATGCAGATATTTTCAAGCCTTTGTGGTAGTCAGTCAGTGTTTGATATTCATATCACCACAGAAGGAGCCATCATTCTCCCATAAGTCTCTCACCTCTCGCACAAGTAACTGAATCCCACATGTTTCATTATGACATATGATTGACATTGTCAGTGTTTTTTGCATATTACACATCAAATGTGTTTTTTTGTACTGAACCAAACCCCTGTATTCAACCGCTAATTTACATGTTTTTCATACTGGCCTAAGGCCTGGAGTCTTTAACAACTGTGTGTGTGTGTGTGTGTGCGTGCGTGCATGCGTGCGTGCGTGCGTGCATGCGTGCGTGCGTGCGTGCGTGTGTGCTTGCGTGCGTGCGTGCATGCATTGTTGTGTGTTAATCCAATTATGAACTATAGTAAAACCTATAGTACTCCTGTGTTTTTTTTACCACAGAAATACTGTAGTGATTTATAGTATTCCTGTGTTTTTTTCACACACTACAGATTTACCACAGAAATACTGTAGTGATTCACCCTAGTATTTCTGCTGTGGAATATTATAGAAATGTATGGTGAATCACTATAGTATTTCTGTGGTTTTACTATAGAAATGCTATGTTTCTTTCTATAGTGATTCACTATAGTATATAGTAATGGGTGCATGCAAAAAACAACAGCACAGGAATACTAGAGTTTTACTTTAGTTCATTTTCTTATGGGTGCATGTTTTATCTGTGGAGTCTCAGTCTGTTCTGTTTCACCTCTACAAGTGAAGACATGTAGCAGGAAGACAGAAAAAGATAGTGTAATAATAAGCCAGATAGCAATAGCAAGAGAAGTCAGTCAGTCATTCAGTCGGTCAGTCACTCATGCTGTTCGACAAGGGAAAAGGATGAAGTGAACATTAATGAAATAAATTCACTTTACTGCTTTCTCCAACCTTTTCACCCCTATCTATCACCACAGCCACGACAAATGCTCCCCCACACACCCACACACCCAGCCGCCCACCTGCAAAAGCACCCATCCACCTACACACACATCCAGCCGTCACACCCCACCTTGCCATGGTAATATAATATTTCCCCCACCCTAACATAATGTGATATACTGTATGAGTCTTATCAGGTTCTGTTAGGCATTTCCCCACGAACATTTCTCTGCTCTCTGCTGCAGTTAACAGATTTTAACCCTACTTAACACATCATGTACACTCTTAGCAGTTTTGAACGCTCCTTAGAGACCCACATCAAAGTTACTAGGAGCAGCTGTGTGGATGGGTTTAATAAAAAACACTGTTATTCTCCTGCAGATCGTTCAAGGCCACTCTCTGAAGCCTGCTAATATGCCTTTTATATAATTATTTTCCCTTCCAGGCCGAGAGCTATGGACTGCCAACTGAGATGAGAATCAGAATCCAATTTGGCTTGTTTACATTTGTCAAAATGTATTAGAATTAAAACGATAAAATATAATACGATCTAAAAATCAGTTATAATATATAGGCTAGTGAAGTAGGCCTATATTGTACTGCAAATACATCACTATGGATGCTGGGTTTCAACTGGCCAGTTTGATACAAGGCAAAACCTCTAATTTTACCTTTAAATACAAGCACTAAGTCAGTGTCACTATGAATGGTGGCACTCTGAATGAATACAAGGGAAAATATACCTGTCAGAAGCTTTGGTGACAGGAAGGACAGGGAGGGTTCATACTATGGCTGTTGGAAGCCAGTCATTCAGAATTCAGTAGGCCTACACTATAGAACAGGTGTGGATTTGGAGAATAGGGGTTGAGATGCTTTAAGGGCCACAGGGGAACGAATCTGCCCAGTAAAGAGGAACAGGCAGGTCTGTTATAGTGATGTTAGTGACTTAAAGGCCCAGTCTGGAATTGTGGTAGCACCATCTGTGACATCACTTTCTCCACTGCTTACTGGCTTTGTTTATGTTTATTTAATGGGACTCGTCTTTTTCACTCTAAAGCTGATAGACTGAGCTCTTGATACAAAGACCTGCAGTTTTAAGCAGTATGAGTCAAATCAAGTCATGTCAAATTTATTTGTATAGCCTAAAATCCCAATACATGTCTCAATGGCTTCACAGGCCCACACAGGTACAACACCCCCTGGCTAAACTCCTAAAGAAGATAAGGAAAAACTCCCACCGAAAAAAAACGTAAGAGGAAAAAATGGAAGAAACCTTAAATGGGCAATTAGATGGGAGATCCCCCCAACCAGAACGCCAGACGTGCAATAGGTGTTGAAGTGGGCAACAAATTTGAAAAAGTATACAACAAGGTAGTAATAATAGTAATGATAATAATAAAAATAATAGTGATGATAAACAATACAGGGAAAATCATAGAAAGGTATAATAGGTAAGCAAAGACCACAGGGCATAACAGCGTCAACAGAGATGGCATCAATGACATCCAATGAGTAATCACGCAGGGTGATCATACGGTAAAGAAAACATCATTACTATCCGAAGGTTGCCACCCAGAGTGATCCACACTGACCACAGCGTCATTAGTGTCCCAACAGGTTAACAACCAGGTGATGCAAGAAACATGATGAATACACGACTCTGGAGACAGCGTCTGACATTTGTCATTTGGCATTTAGACATTGTTTTTCTTTCATATTTGAAGTCACTGGTAAATCACTTACAACACAGAATGTTAAGTCAATGGTTGCGTCGGTCAAAAGGACAATTTTGTGATAGAAAAATGCCAGCACAGAAGACCAGCTTCTATGCATGCACCATGTGGTGGAATTTCTCCTGTTACTAGGAGTAAAGAAAGGATTTTCCACAAAGGTCAAGAGTACAGAAATGTAAAGGATTTCAGTACCTGGACAATAATCTGAATGTTCACTCAGAGCAGGCAAAGATTCTCAAAATACATTCATTATTGATAGTTTATGAGTAAAAAATAGGTGTGGAAATTCCTTAAGGCACCATAATTCGTTTGAAATACAAGTGTAGTCTTTATTTATGGCAAAATATCTTCATTTTGCCCAGAGACAGCATGTATCCTAATTTGGTCATCTCACACACACACACACACACACACACACACACACAGACACAGACACACAGACACACAGACACACACACACACAGAGGCTGTGTTGCAGATCATTCTCAGACACGTATTTTTCACTGACCTTGAATAAAACATTTTTTTTTAAATGTAAAAAAAAAAATGTGGTGTGACAGTTTCAAGAGATATAGCCTAGCATTAGTGCAATATAAGAAATGCAGGAATAACTTATGTTCTCGTTAACAGAAGTACAGAAAAACTATTTAGAGCTTTTGCATGAACTACGTAATTTTCCACTGTGAGAGACGTTTAAGAAACACAAGTTACATTTTTCCCCATTAGCCACCCAGTAGTTTCTGCCAATCCTTAATTACCATGGCAACCACTCACTGTGTGATTCCCAGCCTTTTGGCAGAGGTCGTTATTAATTGTAAACTTTAAAACTTGATCTTTAAAACTCACATTTTACCTAGATGCAGTAAATTATAATTTTACTAAATATTAAATCACATCACATTTCATTATTTTTCGCAGGATATGTTTAGCTATTTTGCAGTAAGTAGTTTTGTCGTTGCGTTATAGACTTCCCCTTTCAAAACTACAACAGTGATCTGTCTCACTATGGACATAGAGATGCTGGCAATAATCTGTACATGTGATGGAGGAGTGCACTGCATATTGAATGCACAGTGCAGGGTTACAATTCAACTAAATTTCCATTAAATGGGGATATTTTAACCAAAACATACCACAAGTATTGTATTCCCTTATTATGTGTATTTCCCACCCAAAAAAGTTCACTATTATAAGTTGTTTTTTAAATTTTTATTTAAATGGGCAACATTTCAATTCACGAGCTTAACTTCCCATGGAAAATTTCCAGAAATTTCCTGTTAAGTTTCAGACCCTTTGCAACCCTTGTGATTACCGGTATTATTGTGGAGATGGAGATGGATTTTATCCCAGGAGATTTTATTATGACTATATATTTGTTTATTATGCCTAATGCTAGATACGTTTATTATATTTTGTTATGTGGGTACTTTTCAAGAGATATGTCTATTTAAGAGCATTATTACTATCATAATAACATTTTTCATTACCAGTGAGCTTACCTATGCCCATAATCAGTATAAACTGTGGGCCTGCATCTGGCTGGTCAGAAGTTTAATATCAACTTCCATTCTAGTCAGTCAGTCTCAAATACTGATGTAAATGTTCATCAGTGAGTTTTGATCTTGTTGGATTTTTCAGCAGTTTCATGCGTGAAAAGGTTTGCTCGCAGATACAAGTGCTGTCAAAAAGTGTGGACATCTTCACTGCATGCTTTTTGATGTTTGGATAAGTGTTGTTTGGGAGGGCAGGATATAATTAAATGGGACTGTTGGGCTGGAATGCATCTTTCAGAACATTACAGTTCTGTAACTCGCCCAACTCAAACTGACAAAATGACAGGGCCTCATCAATGTCGGCAACAAACGGGTTCTGGGAAAGACACATTTCTTTCACATGGACACGTAGTTCACAGAATTGCACATCGAACTCCATCCTCAGCATTTCCAGTGCTTTTTGACGATGGGACGTTGAGTGTAATGTTCTGTGTGTGTATGAGGGAGGGGGGTGGGGGTTCTTTGAGAAAAATGGAAAATAGTTAATAGGTAAGGACATTTTTATTTTCAAAGCCAAAAAACATAATTATCAAATACAAATATAATATGATAAAAAATACAAAAAACTTTTTATTTTATTTTAATTTTCTAAATGTGTTTCTGGCATTGTTCAGAGGGTCGACCTGTGGGCCTTAGTTTAGGGACCCCTGACTTAGACCATTAGTTTGGGGTCAGTGGACAAAAATGACTGAGGTAGAATCCATTTTTCATCATTAATGAGATTCAAAATCTTTCTATGTGTAAAAAATCCAGAAAATCAAGTTGCTTTGCTTTAATTTTGGACATGTTACACATGGCATCAGATTTTAGTATTGGAGAAATGCTCCTAATGCAGATACCCCATTTAGCCTGGTATGGGCCTGATATCCAATATCAGTATCAGTATATCACTATTGACAACAACCCAAACTCCCCTACTTCAGATCACAACACAGGGCTTTATGATAGACTGTCCCAATGAGTAGCTTTCCTCCATAGGGAGCTGCTACAGAGGAACCTATAATCACACTGCCATTATCAGCATAGACCTGGGTCACCACCGGCTGCTCGGAGTGGACATTCTGGATCTTGATTACCTATTTGGAATAATTCAGGAAGAATCAGTTTTATTCACCAAGTACAGTGAATTCAGTAAATAAATAATGTACAGGACCTCGTATGAAATGCAGGTAAGTGTACAAGACATATTATAACATAAATTAATTCCAACTGTTTGCAGTGTGGACATAATTTGGTAGCAGCAGTGTAGTAGTGTAGTGTGACTCAGTACCTGTAACTCAGTGGGTGGCACACTGTACAAGTTAGGTTATTCATAAAGTCTTACTTTTGGCTAGTAGCTATGGTTGACATGTATGTGGGAACCACATTTATATACTAATAATATATTTATATAATTTGTATAGACCAAATACAGAAAAGGTTATGACCACAAATGTGAATGCAGCTGTACTGATTACATGTATTGACTAATAGAAACCCGACCCCTAAATGTGCTCGAGCTAAAATGCCAAAATACCACAGATCTTTCCCCTCACCAAGTTGTGTCCTGTTTCATGTTTTTCAATTTCCGACTACTATACCAAAGTACACAATATGGTGTTTTCTCGTGCAAATCTACTGATCAAGTGCCATTATTGGTAGTAGTGAATGAACATACCTCTGATCCAGGTGGATCCTCTGGGTTATGCTGCAGGAGTTTCCAGCCGTTAGGGTGACAGCCTAACCACAAGTCACCTGTCTCAGGGTCAACTTCTACATTGTCACATAGTGAACCAACAGCCACAGTCTGGTGAGGTGCAAGGACAGAAAGTTATCACCACAGAGCTGCTACATATTCCATTATTATTGCACTCCTATGATGGTACTGTTAAAGACTAGGTTACTTGATTTGAAGTAAACTTTTCAACTTTAGTCTAGAAAATTACAGGCCATGTCAAATACTAGCTCTTTCATATGTTTATACTCTTCCCTTTGGTTAGAAAATATTTTATGATATAATCATCATGCTTTTTCTGCCTATCTTGGTAAAGCATATTGCTCAATCAATAGAACAACCACTGATTTATAGATCAGTGGGAACAACTGAAATTCTTGGAACATGCAGCACCTAATCAGTGCAGTTTCTCCTCTGTTCGCTATTTCCTTTATGTTTACCTTCAAAGTGGCCAAAGCGTTGTCCTCCTTCCTCAAAAGAACATGTACATTGTGGTCAAATATATCTACCACATATATGTGCCTACAAGAGAAACAGAACATTAATGGGATCAGACAAATTATTCACATATTTGATCTTGAATCAGAAACCCTCCCCAGATTATAGCCGTACGTTTTATCTGGAGATATATTGATACCATTGGCAAAATAATATCCTTCAGACACCATTTTGACTTCTTCCGGGCTGTAGTACACAACATTACTCCAGGACAAGCCTAGAAGGGGCTCCAGTTGTCTCAGATAGTCCAGGCCAAAGTAATGATCATTGGTTGCATAGAAGCTCTCAACTCCTACTGCAACAACATCATTCACGCTGAAAGACATTGTAGATGTACATGTGTAAATGTTGGATAGTTTTAGAAGCACTTTTCCTAAAAAGGGAATGCAACCCATTTTAGAATTCTTCCTGTGCACCAGGACAGTTCAGTCAGTATTTGTGAACAAGCACCACTCTCTTCTAAAGCTAGAAATCAGAGAACCGGTGATGTAAAATCTGGTGCTGTTCCATAGACAATGGGGCACTGAGTTTGTGAGGCCATGAAATATTTGTGTGAGCTCTTACACCCAAATTAGGTTTTAATTCTGGTTCAGGCCTTCTAGCAATGCTAGAATATAAATCTATTTTGGGTGTAAGAGCTCATACAAACAATTTATGGCCTCATAAAATCAGAGCCTCATTCATTGTCTATGGAGCAACCGCAGATTTTACATCCCTGTGACATCACCAATCAGAGGGTTCCCTCTCTGATTTCTAGCTTTAAGTGTGTTCACAAATACTGACTGAACTGTCCTGGGGCACAGGAAGAACATATGTGAATTCTTAAAATGGGTGGCATTCCCCTTTAAGACCATCTCTACCTTCAGTAAGCCCCTCAACTCTATGAACGTCATATGGGTACAGTTTCAACTATATGAAATTCATATGGGTACAGTTTCAACTATATGAAATTCATATGGATACAGTTTTGTCTTTGGCATTCTACTGTACCTGTGAAGAAGGTCATGCTTTATTGTTTTCATATGAACTAGGGAGTGGTCCTCCTCAACAAATTTGAAGATCTCCACTTGGCTTTTATGTTGAGGGTGATTGACAACAAACAGGTATACTGTGCTATCTGGAGAGTTAGAAGACAAAAGGGTTAAAGAATTAACTTTCGGCACATAAGAACATATCTTTGGCCAAATTGAAGGCCCACTCAATTAACTGAACTCCATTACCTGTATCGTTTGAATTGAATCATAGAATTATGGAATTTGGACAAGGGCAAAAGTGCACAACTCAGGGGTCTGAATCCAAGCTCATGGCATCACGCCACTTGCCATCAGATTTCCCAGTGATGACCCATCACCTGGTATCATATGGACCTTGTGTTTCTTATTGTGCGTGAAGCACGTCTGCCAGACCCTTTGCAATCTCACCATCTCTCATTTATTGTGCCCACGTTGCAGTATTTGCAAGATGGATATTGCATTCTTTCATATTGCAATATCAGTATCAATTTAATATTCTGTTCAGCCCTTATATGTATGCTTGGGTATAATGTTGATTACACTAACAAAACTTGCATTGAGAACGGTATAGACCCTAACGTCAACACAATAACTGTTGTGGAGGGTAATGCTGTGTGTGCTGGACTTAATTCTTTATCTTGTGGATTTTCTCGTTGAAGATGCGTGTTCTTGCTCTTACCACTTTCATCTGTGTATACACTGATTCCATGAGGATTGAATGAGTCCAGGTCAAAGTTCCTTGGCATGCGCAGCTCCACTGGTTTCACTCTCGAGTCTTGCAGATCAAGGGAGAAAATCTTTCCCGGACCATCTGAGAATGATGGCATTCCAAGGTACTTCAAACCCTTAGAATTCATATATATAAAATGTAAAATATAATAGGCTACTGCATAATTGTATTCTACTGAATTTTTTTTTAAACTACACTAAGGCATATAGTGTTCAAATGTTGTATAAAAACACATGATAGCATGCTGTCAAAAGTAAATGAAGTAGCTATCCTAAATGGTATGCTTACAGTGCTGATAAGTGCAAGTCCATTTGGAAGTATTGTTATATCCTCTGATCCATACTCTGTCCACACACACAAACACACAAAATGAGAAACCAAGACGGATGAAATTTGTTGCTGCAAGGCTAATTGACTACAATGACTGTACACATTTTGGTAACGCACTTACCAAGGTTTTTTATGGCGACGCAGTTGGGCAGGTGATTCTGGGCGATCTCTCTGGATGCAAGGGCCCTTCTCCTGTAATGTATTCCACTCATTAAAATATCCCTGGCTAACAATATATTCGAAAGCCATCGGTACTCTTTCCATGTAGATTCCCTTTTGAACTTACCTTAAATTTAGAACTCTCTCTCCAATCAAAGCAGATAAAGCAGCAATGAAAAGCGAAATGACAAGTAGCTTTCCCATTTCGCGCACGGCAGTTTCTGCAAAACAGAAATATCTAGAACAAACCTGGAACTCACTCAAGTTTACGAACAGTTAAGAACACCACACGCCCCATGCGTCGGAACGTGCAAGTCAGATGAGGCAAAGAGGGCGTTTCTAAATCCAAAACGTCGGCTAGCGGAGCCTCCCAGTGCCGATGGCAGATCTGTCCAGTTTGTAATGACCATTCAACTATATAAAACTGGATGAGACGAACACAAGGGGGACACTCCAAGCAGGCAATAATTGTAGGGCAGTGAGGTTGCTGACTGACTGAATAAGATCCCTCTGAAGATACCGCTGGAGGGATCGGGTCATACCAGAGACCAGGGAGATGTAGGACTAGACGTTATGAGTGTAGCAATTTTTTTCTTTACCATAGAAATCGAGTTACCAGGACAAAAATAACATTCTGGCATTAAATTGGCGTTTCAGTGATCTCAGTGTTAGCGCATGTTTCAAAGCCCCGCCCACTTACAAAACTGTTATCAAAGACAGTAGGCTTGTTTGAGATGACTGACAGCTCGCCTCGAAAGTAGACGAGTAGTCGATTGCAGTCAGGCGAGCAAGCTTCAAATCAGACAGCTCAGTTGACTACACACACCAGCAATGACAGACGTCACGTTTATTAGACAGGATGTAAACAATGTGTGCACCATTTTATCTAATGTAAAAAAAACAAAAAAGCTATTAAGACCTTTAAGTTATTAAGCGAATAATATACTGCATATAATACAAACTCTGATACTGTAAAATGTCATCTTTTCTTCGTTTTCTATTGTCTATGTGTCTGTTTGTACTGTAGAAATATAAACATGTTATATACCCTCTTTGCAGTTATCTTCCTTTATTAGAGCATCTTTGGTCATAACCTATAATATCAAGAGTTGATGTTTCATGTACAAACACATTCTGCATTCAATACATGTCGGACATTCCAACTTCCCACTAGGAAAAAAGCAATGGAGCATTCATTGTCATGTCAGAATTGTCTACATGGACTACTTGGGACACCCAAATGAGCTTCAAGTTATAGCAGTAACAAAATCTGAAACCGAAAATGTACCCATAACACCAAAACAGCACCCTGCTCCACCGCTTCCAAATCATTTTCAACGGAGCTGTAACCTACACCAGTGCCATGACACTATATACTCATTCATCAAACTAGCACACATATTTATGACTTTTTTGGAGGGCAACTTCCTAATAAGAACCAAATTAATATAACATTTTGTGGGGTTTTATTTTGTGTGTTGAAGCCACCATTTTGTTTATACAAACCATGTAAGGAAAGGGATCATCAGTAATAACACGTGTAATTCCAGGATATACCTCTTTAAATTGTTTATTTCTGAAGTTGTTTTTTGCAAGTGATAAGACTCCTCCCAACATAAAAACGAAAGGTTACAAAATTTTCTATGTAATCAAAATCATGTGTAAGAGACTTCATAAAAAACAAACATGAACACATACATACACATACAGAAGTGAAAGTAACATAAAATTGGCAAACTATTGACCCTGTGATACTCAGCATTGGGTGCATGCAACCTGACAGTAACTGTAGAATATCTACAAAAGTCCAATTAAAGAATGATAGCGTCTAACAACTTCAAAACACCAATAACTCCTGCACATAACAGTAGTGTGTGTGTGTGCAACCATCAATCACTGCTAAGTGGGGAACATCTTAGTCCTGTCTTGTTTTTGTGAAGTCGTGTAAAGGTTCACAGTGTAATACAACAGCAGGATCCCCCAACAAACAGTTTCAAGCAAGACTGTATATTTGGAACATACAAAATAAAGTTTTATTATCCATTCTCTTCATGTCTACATTGTATTAGAATTTCTAGACACTGGCATTATGAAGTAACACCCAAATTAATTCTAATAATCCTGACAGGTGCGACAATACATTTCTGTCAAGTCCAGATTTCAAAATATAACTGAACGTGAAAAGCAATTCAATTATCATCTTCTTTGTTATTTTCAACATAATAAAAAGGAGAACCATGGCCCTGGCCGTCACTGAGAGCTGGGTAGGGCATGGCCATGGGCACACACAAACACAGGTGAGGAAGTGCCATGATGAGGCAGCTTCAGGGCTGGGCCCCAGTGGCTGCTGGGACTTGTGTGGCCAGAGTGTTGGGGGTAGAGATGACAGGTGATCCAGCAATGTTAGCCAGTGGCTGTGTGGAGGACATGGAGGTGATGCCTGCGCATGATAGGAAGTAACCAATCAATTCAAAATGTATAATTAGTGACCCGAGTAGTAACATGTGCATCCACAAGACCAATTCTAGCCAGGCGCTGGATTGAGCACAATAGAGAAAAGTCTGCATGCTGTAAAGCTCCTATTAAATTCCTTTATTTTAGCATCAAGTGATATTTCAAGCTTAATTGCTCTTCAGACATAACAGTATTAATAATAAAGTATAATTAATCAAGTGCTTGAAACTTCAGTTGATGCTAAAATGAAAGAATTGAATGGAAGCTCTACAGTGCATACTTATCTCTACTAACAAATTTATTATTGGCCGAAAACTGTCAACAAAAATATTGAATTTGTATTATCATTTGTATCATCATTTGAAATTTTAACTGTACAAAAGTTGCATCGTCTAAAGCCAGCCAAGACAGAGGTTAGACCTTAATAGGATCATGTGAAATTAGCTCAATCTTTAAAAAAAGTGTTTTATATGATTTATAGATAGATTTTTCAATATATGCAATATATACCAACAAAACAAAGACCCACACTCTTAACAAAACAAGACAGGAAGACAAAAAAAGAAAAGAACATATATATATATATACACACACACACACACACACACATATACATCTATATACAAACCTGTAAACGCACGCACACACAGAATGAGGATCATTCTGAGGTTCCAGAGAATAATAAAGCTAAACATGGGAGCTTAAAGATCAGAGTACAGAGCGAGACTAATTACCTGCCATCATACTCGAGGAGCTGACTGGTGTGGAGCTGGCAGCCATTCCTCCGGGGGTGGCTCCCCTTCCCTGATCTTTAACGATGGGGTCTGAGAACAGAAATGCAATTGAACATATCAAGAACCAGGTAGACAAGTTAACACCATCATCCACTAGGAACAATTATTAGACATGGTTTGTGCATTCAATCATGGTTAGAGAAATCCAAGTAATAATAACAAAGAAATGAATACAAGAAAATAAAAGTGAAAGGTGCACTCACAGAAGTATGGATGATCCATGGCCTCTCTAGCTGTGAGGCGGGCTTGGTGGTCGTAACGCAGGAGCTTGTCCAGGAAGTCCAGAGCCTCCGTACTGACCAGGTGCTGGTTCTCACTGTGCACAAACCGCTCCCACCTCTTACGGGAGTGTCTAAAGGATGGACCAGGAGATAAAAAGAAAAGACAAGCGATATATCAATATGTATCACAGTTGTAACTCAGATATTACATGGGGTAGAGAGGCAAAAATGTTCATTAATACTTTCCTGACATCAAACAGTGTTGGATATTCTTACCTGCCCAGAATGTCATTGAATCGTGGATCTAATTCAATGTTGTACTTGTCAATGTAGTCGTACAGGTCTTCTGTGCCAAGAACTTTTGCGATTCGCACAAGCTGCAAAACGGGAGGGGAAAAAGACAATCAGGGAGAAGACAAAGTCTCACAACATCCACTGATAAAATAACAAAACACCTCAACAGCAAAATCTTGGAAAGAATGACATTTGACTGGAGTTGTGATGGTATGAGGGCC